>DWMA01000395.1:0-11523 GCA_018252035.1 Urbanus sp. 3 SS-2014
TTGTGACGGTGGTACCTTCCTAAACCTACCTATTGGTTCTATCAGCTTAAATTATTCTTTAAAAAAGTAGTTTGAAAGCATCTAACGTTAGAGTCCGACTCAAACATTAATTCAAAACAATTGTGTACGAATTGAGTACAAACAAAAACAGCATTGTAAAAAGCAGAAAGAATCTTATTACTAACAACGACAGCAATAAAGGGCCAGAACAAGCGTTGTCCAAACTTTACACCGAACGTATCAGTGTGTTCGCAGTTGTTTTGGGAGCATTAACTAACTTGAGAGGACGCCAAAAACGGAAGCATTTTAACGTTTCGTACCAACGCGGTCGTATTGCCTGTACCTACTTTGCTAGTTTTTTTGAGGACTTTACATCATGAATGCGCTTGGAATTTATTCGCTTGGCAAACGCGACGTAAAGTTTTCCATGCTTAATGAATAACTTGGAAATGTAGTGTGGAAACATTTTGTGCGTGAGTAGTTTGAGAATTGATGTTGATATTGGAGCAAGGTTTATTCCTTTCTTGGAATGACTGTGGCAATAACACCGCCTCGTCACCTATTTGCTTGTTATGATGCATTTTTATGGCAAACACTCGAGATAAGTAAAATTTGTTAAGGATAGTTTGGGATTTGTAAACGATTTGGGCAGGACTCTAATCCTAGCTAGAGATAACTATGGATGACTGAATATATTGCTGATTATGACTAAAATTTATATTTTTGATGTTTATGTTTAAAGACGCTGTCTACACTCATAGCTCCACAGTAGGATTTCCTCCTGTGTCGTGGGTGCCATGGATATACAATAAATACACAAACAGAACAGAAATCTAAATTCATCATTCAGAAATCTGTCTGGCTGGGAATCGAACCCGGGACACACTGCGGGCCAGATCGGTATGGTGACCGCTCCGCCACGGGGGTCGTCAGTCTATTGTTTATTGATGATAATAGCATAACCACCATTGAATTAATATATAAAATCCCAATGCTGCTGAAAGGCCATGAAAATGGTTAACTTTCATACGTTTACATAAATAAAAAATAAGGTCACTCTATTTTATTTGACTATAACTTTCAAAAAATTTTACGTGAAAACCAATAAAGTATTCCAATGTCAAATAAGACCGCAGCTGGTAAAATAAATATTGAATCAAATTCTCAAATTGTACACGGTCAGCGTCTGACAACAATAGTGCAGACAAATATCAAAAATTGATAATACTATTTTCAATTCAATCCCGAAGCTGGGTAGAATCAGTGTCGCTTAAGTTTAATACGAAGGAATGTATAGCTCGGCTTCGTAACATTAGTTCCATGTAGGGTTGCCATCAATCTCGGTTTCCTGGGATTTGTCCCAGTATACGAAATGTATGTTCGGTGTTTGAAATTACCCGCATAGTATGAAACCCTGTTAGTATCCAGGAACTAATAATGTTATTGTACTAAAAATACATATAGCAAGATTTGTTGTGAAGCCGAAAAAAATAGCTACATTTTAAAGTGATGTTGTGAAAATTATGTCCCGTCTTAATGACTTAATGCATGGCAACCCTGATTCGATGGCTATCTTGTTTGCTTTTATCCTTATAGAAAATTTTGTGCAGCCCAGTGAATGCACCGACGGGCCTTCCAATATCATGCGGATTATCTGCAGTAAAACGTTGTAAAATTGGCGTCGCTTGCACCAAACGTGGACTTAGTGGTTAGGAGATAGCGTCCACATTTGAATAGTTGGGTAAAGAATTTGTATTTTACCTAAATATTGGTAACGGATTGGCGCGGCTATACGTAAGATAAGAGTACAAACATAGTGATACATTCAATGGATTACAGTACTGTGGTCTGCTTTGGACTCACATGGGGCAGCAGTAATGTTATTATGCAGTGTTTTGCATTGTTGTGTACTTCTCCGCTGTTTATTTGACAACGCTTTAGATTAGTGGCCGGCAACCTTTTAGCAATACAGACCAAACTTACTTTGACAAGTACTTAATCGAGGTAAAGGCGGACCGAATTTAATTTGGAAGCAGTCACATAATTTTGATGGAGTAATAAAACAGTAGCCGAGTAAAATTTGACGACTAGGAAGCTTGTCGTCGATGGCATCAGATTTCCTGGAAGATCCACGGGCCGTATGGAAAAGATTTAGGAAGACCCGCGGGCCGGAAGTAAAGCCTCACGGGCCGCATGTTGCCGACCACTGCTTTAGATTCTTTGGAACGTAGAGAAATATTTTTACGCTAGTCACAACATTTCGCTTCTAACATTAGCGCCACAGTTATTCCATGTAAGCATTGCTTTTGTTGTCTGTAAAATGTGTTTTAACGAGACTCTTGTTTGTTTTATGAATTCAAATTCTACTTATGTAGAAAATAATTTCCTTTTAAAATTTTAACATGATATTTTATGCGTTTTGCGTTTCACTGAAAACATTTATCGTGAGCATTAATATGATTATACACACGAGTATTAATGAGACAGTTTTAACATATAGGTATTCATAGTTAATAATAATGTTTATTCGTAACTTAATGTAGTTTTAAAGATACTCAAAGCGAAAGTGTGAGTGAGAATCGCATTTTATACCTATAAAATAATTGTAGGCAAATATTTGTTACATATATTAAATAAATAAATAGCCCCACAGTAGGATTTTCTCCTGTGTCGTGCCGTAGACAACACACAAGACAAGGACACACACCCAGACCAAGAACGGAAATTTAAACTCATCATCCAAATTTCCGCCTCCCTGGGAATCGAACCCAGGACACTCGAATTAGCGGTCCGGCGTGTTAACCATTGCGCCATCCGGGTCGTCAATTTTTACCTACGTGTCAATAAAACATTGCAATGTAATCATAAAATTTAAATAAATTTAGATATCTGTACCCATTTTTCATTTTAGTCATTTGCATACACTTTTCTGAATTATATCACCCATAAACCACATCAATAAACCCACATTACACAGGACGTTAATATTTAAATGTTTTGTACAAAAAATCAATGGACGATATTGATATTAGAGGACAGCGAACTGGTCTAAATTTTACTGTTTGCCGCCATATTGGAACGCTGTGTGCAAGCCGGCTTAAGCCGCGTGCACACTCGCTCTATTCACTGCACCTACTTTAAGGAAGTTTAAAATGTATGCGCTTTTATACGTTCTAAAATAGACGCTTTAAATTTAAAAGTTAATCTACAAGTAGGTTCAATATGCGGTATCATAATGAAATGTGCCCGTATTGTACGATGAATATTTGTTTGCCAAGTTTAGTGTTAGAGGGGATTTTGTTACATATTTAGTATTTTATGTAATTTATTTTTAAAAAGTAATAAGTTTATAGTTTGCGAGGTTTGAGTATCTTTTAGAATATTTCGTTATATTACCGAATATTCTACATAATTCAATTCCTTTTTTTTTTGTTCTAGAAGCGAGGTAATGTATATGCCCACCACACATTATTGCCATCGCTCAATGTTGACTGGTGGAAAATGCCATCAGACATTAAGTTCCCTTTGTAACACATAGATTTGGTGTGTTTTGAAAAAAAAATCGGAGACAATCTACCTAGAATGTAGCAAATACGTAAAACCCATGTTCTAGTCTCAAGGGATGACTGCAGTCAAAATTCTCGTGGAATATAAATACTTGTCATTCCTATCTGAAATCTGATGTTTCTAGACTCAGAAGTAATCCATTACAAGACTAACAACTGCGGTGTTTGTACAACACGGGTTTAGATCAGTTAATCTATAAACCCACCAAAGATACATTAAGTAATTACATGTATCTATTTTCATAGCGGTATAATAGCCAATAAACATATTGTGGCAAATAATTAGGTCTTCATTAACTACATTTCGCAAGGCCTTGACCGCGCAACTCGGCCAAGTAAGCAACTATATCAGCCTGTTTCTATTTATGCAGCACGACAATAAAGGCGGTTCTCCCATTTATTCCATAGGGCATTTACGTATAACCAAAAATGTACAAGAATTTATTATACTGTCAATACTAAGTGTAGTGTGTGTGCCTGGCCGTAACTATATTTGGGTCACTTATATTCGTTTAATATATCCATGAGAGTTCTTCATCAGTAGCACATCAAATTTCTAATGTTACAAAAACCAATTTAAAGAGCAAGATCAATGGATATGTCTACATTGAAACGTGATTTTTTATCACGGAAATAATTAGATCACATTATTTTTCTGACTACATAGGGGAATATGTAGACGTGATAAGTAGGATTCTTGCCTACATTCTAACCTAATGCGACCTTGTCGTGTCGAGTTTGCTTTTGCGTATATTTTCTGTCATTTGGATATTTAAAAAGTGTTCTTCAATTTCGGCATAATCTAGTCGTGCACTTAAAATTGCTAACTATAGTGAATACACCTTTAGGAATGCCGGCTTGACAGCGTTGTAATGGATTGTTTACCTCCGCGGACGTCCGCCGACGATCACCGACACGGCCTAATTACATGTAAATAAACAGCCATCGGCTGATCTGGCCCGAAGTAACTGAAGGGAACTATCCCCGATGGCAACTATCTTGAAACAGAATCGACCCTATCGATGAGGATCGGGATATTTAGTTCACTATTATTAAGTATCATTTATTCTGTTACAATGTCAGAGATATCTTTGTAACGTTTTCGTTTTTTATTGCTGTCGATTTTGACTTACGGTAAAATGTCTGAAGTTTATAGAAGTCATATAATTTTAACAATTTGGATATAATTGGCTTACAATTTATCAGCTTTTGGAGGTATGTTGAATGAGAGATTTATAAAATTAAAGTTGTAGTTTAGTGCTAGGGCAGTGTGCAGCAGTTTCTTGATAGCTTGTTAAGTTTTGTAATAAAAAAAAACACAGCAAAGTTCTAATTTGTACAGTAAAATACAATTTTGATAAAAAAATCTATAACATTTGTCAATAACTTCATAGAGGGTTTGTATAAATCACAAGTTACAACCAATGAAAAACAACTCCAACATAATTTGTACTTAACTTCAAAAAAATAAAACAATACATTACCCAAATGCCAAGGGGAATTACTATCCACCTAGAAATCTTATTTACGTACTTTAGAAATCAGATCTCGGGAAGGAAAATAATTTTTCAACTGAAGTTGCTGGCAGCACCTCGAGTAATTTGCACATAAATGAAAAGTATAAAGTGAAATTTCCTGAAACAAAAAATCTAGGCGAGTGGAACTGTGCAATAGTGACAATCCCCGGTTTTGCATCCAAATAGGTCATTTGTACGCTTTTAGAAACGAGTAATACTGAAGTTAGGTGTTGATCGATTAACTAGCTACGGGAAATGAGTAGGTATTTAATGTTTGATCGGTAAATATCCGATATTTTTATGATCTACAAATGTTTACTGTTTGAAATGCCATTTTGTTGTTTGCTAAGAATAGTAAATACTCTATTTTTCCTAAACTTTGTCTTGAGTTCCCTTGCAAAGTTAAGGAATTTATCGTCCAGTCTTCAACCAGCGCAGTAAAGAAAACTAAAATTATAGATTTTTCATATTAAACTTGCAGGTCTAAAATACTCAATTTTACTACTTAAACATTAAAATACCTTCTAAAAATAAAATAATCAATCAATTCAAATATTTTTTACTCAGTGTTACTAAAGTGGAAAGTCCATATTGCGAATAGCGTTATCGTTTGGTTTTGCGCTTCAGTTCGTCTGTGAGGTCTGTGACACGCAACAAAACTGAACTAAAGCGTAGAACGATCGTTTGCAGGAATAATCCTGTTATTCCCGGTACACAAAACAAAACTATTATAGCATTTTTAATAGTATATGCAGTATACACCCAATGATGGTACAGTACTGGGATGTACACAATGTACTCTTGTACCTATGTCTTTTTATATGCATGATAGCAAGCGAAATTACATAGAAATTAATAAAAATATAAAATGTTTATTATAATTGTGATTAAATTCGCAAAAATTGTTTGTCATTGGTTTTTTGTTGTAAAAATCAATAACACTATCAGTCAAAAAAAAAAGATAGGAAATAAATATTTCTCATTAATGCTCTCCAAAGCATGAGAAATGTACCTACACAGGAAACGACGACATTTTATGAACTTGGGACCTTTCAATAAATTAGTAATTGGAAAATCGAAGTATGCATCAGGTCACTTTATATTTATTTAAAACTATTATACCTAATTGTAGATGGTTTTATTTCTGTAGATGTAAAGTGTTCGCTTTTTGCTAATCCCACCGGCATTAAACTGGTCGTTTCAGTTTGGGAAATGCTGGCGCTCTGTGCGCCTCACTTCATCTGTGAGGCTTGTGACATGCACCGGAGTTACTCCAATCAAGCGCAGCTCAATAGTTCATGGGTTTGTACAAACTATTGAGTGAAATAAGGATAAATACAGCATTAATTTTTTGTAGGAAACCTGGTTATCATCATCAGCACAATTCAGCTGAGCCCGATGGGGCAACGCGCTCAGAGGACTCCGGATGGCGCTTCTTGCTGAGACCGCGGAGTCCTCTTCGCAGCGGCGAGGACGGCCAACGGGCGGTTTTAGTGCGGTAAAATCCCAGATAAACCGGCGTCGCTCCCGAGGCAAGTACCTTTTGAAGGTTTTCCTCTCGTTAACAAAAAAATGCTATATGAGTATTAATTTCAATGAAAAATGTCAAGTCCTATTAAGTCCCGATACGAGTTGAGCTTGAAAATCCTTTTCTTAAACTTATTCACTTTTTATCTACTTATCTACTTTAAAACCGCATGATTTAAGTTTTAAGTTTGTTTAATTTAGTCATTTTATTTGGTTTATTTAAAGGACACAGTTCATCTATTGTTAGAATGCATGAGCTATAGTCGATAGTTCTGGATTACACAAAGTACCTATGTGGGTTGAATCAGATGCTCTGATGCAAAATGATTGAGGTGGGCGACGGTCCGCCCACGCGGTATTTCGGTGAACGAGAATTTTCCTATTTGCGGTAACTGGTTAATTCGATTTCACTTAACTTGTTTACAACCTTTTAAGTTTTTATTTTTATTGCCTGCAAGCTATTTTTGTACAGGAAAAAACATGACGATAAATTAATTGCACAATTCGAATACTGATATAAAATGACGTTGTAGCGTTGTTGTTTGGTTATTTTTTGGTTTGAGAGTAAAATATAAAATGTTTTGCGTTATCCAATATATTGCTTGCTTAAAATGATATATTTTTATAAACAATATGATATGATATGATTTGTAATTCAATAATAAATAAAACCCCACTGGAGCTTATAAAAACTTTAAAATAGATAAATACTATTAAAACATCAAAAATATTATTACGAGTACATACGAAATATATTTATTTCTTCTTTGCTTTTTACATGAAATAGATAGTAGCTATTGCACAACGATAAATTAATTATTACAGGTTAGAATAATATTGCTTGTAAATGTAAATTTTCAAAGAAGATATTCTAGGCGTTCTATCTTATCTCAATATCCTAGAACGATCTTTCACCCTCAAGACTTCACAATATTGCTTGCAAATTATGCACGTATCTGTCAAATTAGATGCATTGATGCACGTGAGCGGGCGAGGTAACTACAGACAACGAAATTTATGATGCAGCGGACAAGATTGAACCTCGTACCGGCAGATGAGCTGACGTTACTGCGAAAAATTGGAAAATTTTCTTGGTGTTGCGTTCCATAATAATCCGTTACCTATAATATTCTAAAATTGAAAGTGAAGAAGTTGTCCTTAAGTGAATTGAAAGAATTTTGAAATAATACCGCATATTTGGGTTTTATATTTTTAAACGTTGTTCTATGCTCTACTAGCGTATGTCGCTATTGTGCTTTATTATTATTAAAAAGTGGTAGAACACTTTGTGGTTCGACTCCGACGGCACCCTCGTCATTTCTACCTTATAACGGCAGTGTTAAGCACTGCTGTGTTCTGGCTTGAAGTGTGTGATAAGGGAGACATTCTTATCCGAGGCGTTCCGACTCAGACCTCAAGAGTAGATAGCAACGCATTTGTGGCCAACCTCAATTAAGACTCTGTTCTAATCTGGGGTTGACTACAAATGTCTTTGGGTGGCAGTGGCCATTTACCATCAGGTGCTCTGCATGTTCGTTTGCTAATATTTCGTAAGCAAAAGATTTATGGAAGTGAGAGGAATTATGGAATTTTTAATGGCTTATTTTTATCTTATTGCAAGTACTTTTTCAATTAATATTCTATTCGTACGATAAATAGACTTATACAATGTAGTGGTAAATAAATTGCAATAATAAGTCAGACAGTTTATTACTGAATGAATTGTAAAGGTTAGAGCCAACAGCAACTGTCCATTTGATGGGAAAATTTCACAAGTTCTTGTTTTTTAACTTTTAGTTTTAAAATAACGGTTGCTGTTCCGACTTTTATGCCCAGAATAGCTAAAAGAGACAACTTTTTAAAAAGCAGTGTTCACAGTTTTTCAACTGTTATTCGAAAATAGCAAAAGTTCGAAAATTGCTATTGTTTTATATGAATTGGTAAAACCTGTCACGTATTAGAGTTTCAGAACTGTGGTTTCTCTAAATAAAATGCATGGAATAATTAACAAACTAATGGAATACACTCAAAACCAATTAATTAATTATAAAAATTTACTAAATGAGTTTTAGAAAACTCATTCCTAATCTCTCTAGAGCTGTCTTTAGAACTAAATTATGAGTAAAATTATGAGTATTTTTTGTGAAATATAACACTCATGTTTTATTGAAATTGATTATAATTGGTTTATTATTTACGTCATTTTATGTTTTCTTATCAACATAACTTCGTTTTAAACTACTACGTTAACCTTAATACAAAGCTTTCCCAATCTCAAGACTATTAACAGTCTTAATATACAGCTTTTCCCAGAACCGCTTTCAACTCAACCATATTACCCGCAGATTGAATATAAGACCTAATACGTTCTTAATTCAGTTTAGAAATAAATCGCGTCGAACCCACAATTTCCTAATCGCTTTGTGAACTCCAATAGTGTGCGAGAATTCCACTCATGCTTATTAAATTTTCGCTGTACGGAGACAAGAAAATGTAAAGCTAGCTTTCACAGAGGACATGCAACAAGGCTCAGCCGCGGCATTGGCCCGACACAAAATATTGTGCAGGCGGGGTAAACGCGCTCTAACTTCCAATACAATATAAATTGCACTTCGAAAATGTCCTGTACTTTACCCGAATGTACACAATTCGCGGCTTTAACACCAAACACGAAAGCGCGTTTTGGGGAAGCCTCTCCCGACAGCAAGCAGTAGCATAATACCGGTAATGTGGTGTCGCCTTTCTGTGGCGAGATAAGGGTACGCGACATTGACTATTCAAAGGGTTGCGGTCTTCAAAATTTGCGCTCAATAAGTTCAAAATACCTACGCTCCACCTATGAGATAGAGCGCAATTTGCCTTGAGTGCTATCACTGGAACACAATGCTGTTTGTGCGACACTCTATTTGGTGTTTTAGTCATGAGTCATTTGACTTCGATGAGTGCATTTGCAAGCTTTGTTGTCGTAATTGTGTACAGATGGGGGAAGAGCAACGCGACGTTACATGACATCACCATTTCTATAATAAACGACTTAACTAATATATGTAGGTAGTAAAATTATTTATGGTTCGACTTGATTTTTATAGAAGCAGCAGTAAGTGAGCAGCAGTGATCACTTATATCAGGTAGACTTTGCTTGACAGTGCTTGTTCGTTAGCTATTTGTAAAAATAATTATAATAAAAAGAAATTGAATTTATAGCAAACATTTTAAGACGCTCCTTACTCGTAATATGTGATATGCAAAGCACTTTCCAATGCGTTTCTCCTTTGAGATATTAGATCCCTTTGAGCTTAAACTACGATAGATCTGAAACTTTTACAGAGAATTTTCTAGGGATGCTCTTAATCGTTATACAAATTTCGTATTTATGTAGGTATACGGTATTTTCTTATAATTCTTAGATAATTTTATTTATTTTATAGTTTCTTATCAGTGCTACGCTAAAACATTATGTTTTGGATACGTTCGAAGAATGTTTTAAGAAGTAAAAGAAACCAAAATTCATCTGTACTTAAAATTGATTAAATGTAGGCGTTTGCGGCGTAAATAAAAAAACTTCATTAACCGTAGACGGTTCGCATCCGAAAACATTTCCTTTTAGTGATTCAACGAGTGTTCGTGGTGGTTTATTTATTTGCAATTTGTAGGATATCGCTTGCTAGGTACCTTAATGAGGCAATAACAATAAATAAAGACCCAAAAGTTTCCTTGCCACTTCACCCTCGTATTCGCTTGGACCCTTGCAAGAAACCATCTACGTATGAAACCGGATAAATGTATTATGTAGATTCGGATTACCTAACTTGTAATATATTGTACTCAATTAAATTATGAATTCATACGAAAGAAAGGGAATTGGATAGGGTAATATTTTACCGGCTAAAATATTGAGACACTTTATTCGGAATATGACGCGACGCGAATGATGCGTTCGTTTTATTTATTATCATGTACCTACATATGAACATTACATGTCTTTGAAGGTAAATAATTCTTATTTTATACGTAATTTCTTTTACCTATTTTTTGCACCTTGGAGAGACTTTATATTTTGCACAGATTTATTAGGTTTTTCTTAGTGTAAAAGGTTTTTACTACATTTTAAGTAGTTTTTTATATTATAAATATATCACACATGTATATTGCTGGCAACTGCCGGTTATGCCTGCCGCACCTGATGGTAAGTGGTCACCACATATTATTACAAAAAAATAAACGCATCTTATATTTTACATCCATCTGTCCCTATCGCATATGCGTGTCACGTACCCACACTAATTATATTGAATGGACGCCATGAGATAGTATAACTTAATAAAGCTACCCTAATTGTCTAACTCAATAGGGACTGGAATCGGCACAATCTCTTATTATCCAGGAATATTGTTATTTATGGGGCGTATTTTGGCGCAAGACAATTGGGTGCTAGGCTCAGGTGACATCTAACGACTAAAGGGTCATATCGCGTAGCTAATAAAATGCTGTCTGGGAGATAATTATTATTTATTTTGTGGGTGCTTTATAAGGATATTGTCTTATAGGGCAAGATAGTAAAGTTAAAATTTTCTCAAAGAATGTGAAGGATATAGGTTCTTTAGATTTATTAACTTTTCAATATGCTTATAAGCTAAGAAGTTGCGCAGAAAAAAAAAGACTCCAATATTAGCATCACTGTAGTAGGTATGTTCTGTTGCAATATTCTTTCACTATGATTAGGTACATGCTCGGCACCAGAGTAAACATACATAAAACATACACATAATTCAATTATCTTTTGTGGGACAAACATAGGTATACTTAGACATTAATGCGCATTATTATACGTAAATTTGGATAAACTTCCGAAAAGCGCATACCGCCGATCAATCTGAAATTTGGTAGACTAACGTATTTTGACCTCCTGATCA
>DWMA01000396.1:0-11514 GCA_018252035.1 Urbanus sp. 3 SS-2014
ACAGAAATGAACTCATAGAACGTTAATCAAATAGTAAGTATATATAGAATTAATGTTTCATACCTTGATATTAACATTTAATTACTCTATATTGTGTATATTTGTTCAAGTTTGTAATGTAGTAGATTAAGCAGCTATACATAAAACAACGCGGCTTTAGTCTTAAGATGTAATTAATACACTAAGATATTTAAATCTTAAAAGCATAGACGCAGAAAATGTTTTTACACCTTGATCTAAACATGGAATAAGAGCCAGTTCGTTCATAAGTCACATAGTAGTAAATACATGTAGATGTAAATTAACACTCAGACGCTGGAACCCCAGCCCTGCGGATTTCCGAGCACTCGAGGACCCTTCCTCTCGGTTCTCGCCTCGCAGCCGAACCGATTTCAAAAGGAAAACATCCCTTATTTATGAAACGTTTCAAGCAGGCGTTAATAATTGCCGCTTTTATCACTACATCCAGCCAATTCGTGACAAATTTTATTGCTTTGGGCCCTGTTTGTGACGATTAAATTGAAATATTGTATCTCTGCAAAGACGAGTTAAAAATTTGTCTTCGATACCTTGATTGACTGTTAGAAGTGTATCGATATTGTTGAGCAATCTCTTTTTGAATTGAACAATCAAATATCTCTTTATTTTCCTAGTTCTTTAATGTAACAGATGTGGCAAAGCAGTAAGTAATTATTATGTCAACTCTTTTTTTTAATAACAAAGAATCCCACTCGTATAAAACCTATATAATAATAGATGCGATGTTATAATTGATGGTTAAATCTTATAAGTAACTAATAATAAGCCACATTTCAACACAATCGTAAGAAAGAATACAATAAAACTAGGCACTAGTTTTGGTTCATCACCTTTATAAGCCGATGTTTAATATTCACTAACTGTAGTAAAATGTCTTTGTTCAGGCATATATTTCCATCCTTGTAGCGTTGTCCAAAACACGGCATGTATACCAAATACATTAACGGTATCATAAAGCAATTCGGTATCGATACAATCATCAGCAAACAATGGCTTCATTGAAACAAAACGATCTATTTCCATCGCGTGACGCGCTAATAAAGAAATAGCTTCTCAATTATTATTTCTATGAAAAATATGACGACTTGTATGATTAGTTGGTTTATTGGCCACCAAATGTATACGATCATCACAAAGAAACAGTTATTTCTAACTACAACAGTAAAGGAGGTAGCAAAACAGATTGAACTAGTAGGTAAATTAGGTGTTCAAAATTGCACCTTAGAATCACAAATCTATTATCAATCTTATTATAAAGCGGAAATAAGATTATTTAGACTATTGTATGTAGGTTCTGTTGCTTGTTATAATGAGGAAAGAATTTTACTAGATATTCAATTTTGTTATGTATTTTATTAATCAATCAGTATACAATCTTCTGCCCCGTTCCCATTGCCCCATAATTTTCAGCGTATTTATATGCTACATTCCGTAGTTTTTTTTCGATAGTAACATTTTTTCAAACTTGACCTAATTACGACTGGTAGGTAGCTAGCCACCATAACGATAATCGCCTCCATCACGGCCCGACGCATACAAATGCACTTATAACTCAACCTACCGTAACACTGATATATTGTTATTGTATTACAACGTATATTATTACATTTATAGCACACATGAACTATGCGTGAAAGAGAAAGGGTACCCTTAATGGTCGTAATTACATAGACCACCCGCGAGATCTCGCTCGCACCGTACCATTAAAGAGCTTTTTGTTGAAAATGGACAATGAAGCCATCAAAAGAAATACAGTCACTGCGTGCGGCCCGAGGTGATAATCTAAGACGATTAAGCGGAGTTTAATATCGAATAATAGCATGCTATCGATTGATATTCGGTTTAACGAACACTTTTCGATTACCGATTATTGATTCACATCCCTAATTTTCGTATGGTTTACGCAAGACATTTTGTTGGCACTGGACAAACTCACTTTAATAAAATTATCCCTGAATATGAGTAATTATGAAGATGAGTTTAACATAATTACCTACTCTTGTATTTGGTATGTATGTAATGTAAATTATAATCTAAGATCTGACTGTGGGATTACTATGCATATCGGTTTTTAATCAAAATATTATTTTAAAGATTATTGTTCATTGAAGAACGTTTTGCCGCAAATATCTTTTTTCGAACAGTGATATTAATAGTACATATTTTAATAAACTGAATTAATCACGCGGTGCTTATTAGGTAGGAATTCCATTTAAAATATTAAAATTTGCAGCACCGTAATAAAATTTCAACAAGGAGAAAAAATACATTTATTTACATAATGTGCTAAAAATAATACAGTTAATCATGTAGGATATACTTAATAACGTACACTCGTCACATAGTGAGAATACCTCTCAGTTCATTGGCACGGATCCATGCTCGTATCTCCTAGCCTTTGAAATAGCTTTTATTCTGTAAATACTGTCGCTAGATAAACTACTTATCAACAATAAAGGCTAACTATAAGGTACTCTTATGGAGTTAGGTACATCTACATTCTTAAAACGGAGTGAGTGAGAACTAAGAAATCTAAGGATCATAGAACTTAGAACTCATAAGAACAATTTACAATGTTCAATGTCCTGATACATTACATATTTATAAATTTTACATCCATTCAACATTGGAATGCATTAATAAATAAATTAATATGAGTTCGTGATTCATGTTCCAACTCATTTACAGAATTGATTTGTCTCCGACAAATGAATGGGTTTAAAACATATCGTGATTTTATTTTTAATTTCGTATCTGTTATATAGAGTAGAAGTCTTGATAGAAGCCAAATACCCGAGCTTGCGTTCCACTAAGTCCCCAAGATACCCCAGTGTCTTCCGATCAAACTATAGCCGTTTTTGCACTTATGATGCAAGTTCTAAGAAATTTTGGGTTGATCCAAACACGTATGAAATTTTGGTATGAAGGAAACATTATTCTTTAGGATTGCCACTATATGTAGTTGTAACTGTACGTTAATTGTAAGGCAATTAAATGAAAAAATGGTATGTAACTAATCATACACATTTATATGCAAGCGCGAGCGGGCTGTTTACGCTTTTTATGCCCTATTCGTGTGTCGGTCGCTTTTATTTTATAACAATGTGCAAGAATGCTGTAATGGCAACAATTGCAGAATAAACGTTCCTGGTGTTGTTTTAGTTTTCTTTGTTCTAACGGAAACCCCGCACAATGGTAAATGGAGCAACAATCACAACCTATTCAAAGGTTACACCAGATCAAATGAATTCTTTGTATTTTATTGTAAAAAATACTTCATACAAAATAAGAAATATGATTCCAAGTAAAAAGTGTAAATTATTGACCCGTTATTTGTTAAAATGTATTGTGATTGAAAACATCTGACAGTCCCAAAACACATATTAAAATGATGTTGATTCTTAAAATTAAACTAATCTAAATTTTAACAAATTTAAAACTGACAAAAATAATAGCAAGCTACCGCAACAACATACCTAAAAAATAGGAAATCTCAAATATTAAACGAATTTTAATCCGGCATGTCCACTAAAAAAACGTACGTCAAACTCAAGGCATGAAAGCGCAAATGCAGGGCTAATACTATTCAGGAAATAAATTTTGTCCGGAAGAGTAAGCGAGCGTCACGGACCAGCGCGTTTTCCGAGGAAGTGTACTGCACCCGCGATATATCATAATGTGGACATTGCACACCAATTAAAAGTAACTGACGAACCGCATTGTCTACGCGTCGATTAAAAAGTGGACCAAAAATGATTCCAAGGATGTGAAACTTGTTTTAAAAAATAAAATGTCAAATATGAAAAGATATCGCTATAGATTTCATTCTGTCTAATATCGATATAGATATCGCTATTAGACAGAATGAAATATTCTTATCAGATTTTTATAGTCAAATTATGATTCAAAATTTAAGCACATGTTAATATAATTTCACCAATATGATTATGGTTGATTAAATCTTTTGATATGTGCGATAACCGTAAAGATTAAATCTCAGTAATAAGCGTATATAAAGTAATGAACGCATTACATAGAGAAACATTACGCTTTCACACGCCTAAAACTACATATTGATTTCAAAACTCTTTCATATGGGTCGTTGATTAAAAAAGATGTGTACCAATTTTATTCACGATGTAAAAATCTACTTGACATTTACAAATGTACATGATTGTCAATTGTCTACTTGCTTATGTATACTGTAATTACAGTAATTATGTTTTTTGTCATAGGTAGGTGACATGCAATCAATCGAAATTGCAGAAAACCTGAATGAGTTATTACTGTCAATCAATTTCATAACGGAGATATTGCTTTGTTTCTTTAATTTTCGGTCCTGGAGTTTCACATGTGTATGTTTCATAATAACCTACTAAAAACTACTATATGAAATATCAGTGTAAGTTGAACTTAAAAAAGTTAAAACAATGTAGCAGCCCGTATTGAACAGTGAATCGGGATGCAATTCAACTGACGAACGCCACTTCCTACCGCCAGATCGCTCTTGACTTAAGTACACGCTGACATGAGAATGTTCCCGTGAATCGATACGGGTAGATACCGAGCAGTCCGTAGGCAATATATAGATAGTTTGTCTATAGAGAAGTTTATCTAAAAAGAAGTCTGACGATGTCAAAGAACTTTTAATATTACAAGCCGTAACGGAGGTAAACGTAATTAAAGTGGAAACCTTAAAAGGGGGAACGAGTTCAGTTTTCACTAGTTTAAAAAAGTTTTTTCCGTCGACGCGAAAGTAGCATTATTAAAGTAGAATTTCGCGATGATTCCATGTTTCCAACTGCAGCATAAACGTTTTACGTGAGTCAGAAATTTCATTCAATTACGGCGTTTCTTGAATTAAGTGCATGCAGGTATTCGTTGCCGGTTACTTTAATCCATATAAATCTTTTACCAATTCGGGAGAGCAAGGAGGCATGCACTCAGCGTTAATAATAACCATCCGTTCTTCGTTTTTTATTTCGCGAGTGCCCGCTCCAAGATTCTGAACGGATAAATAAAGGATGACGCATCCACAGATTCCTTTCTAATTAGACGTGCAAGCCGACGAGGCATTCCGGCAAAATTGCCATATCGGGTGAAATAAAAGGCAAAATTCGCACACGAAACGAAGATTGATCGCTTACGGACGAAACTTTGAAAGGCTTTAATTACAGGATCGGAGGGAAATAGATTACAGTTAGGTCTCATTTGCACGATAACCCGACGCCGACGGCACCACCGTTCAACTGAGACGTCTTTTTAACGTGGCACGAGCATCTTAATTATAATTTCCAAGTATTTTGATGAGGTATCTTTTGTATTTTTCTCTTTATGGTCCTCAAATTAAATTTGGAAAGTTAGGTAAATCTTAAAGCATTACTTAATCCGAAGCGTCACTATTAACCATCCAGTAACATAGATAAGTATGGAAAGTTTTACAGTTCTTGTCAAACCAAGAATATTTAAATAATTACAATATATCTGCTGTTTTTAATTTCTTTTCCGATTTAGCTCGTCGTTAAAATTAACTTTAAATTCTGAGATTGTAGTTATGTATATAGGTGTCTTGCATTAAACAGAAAAGCTCTGCTCTTAAGCTTTTTACATATTACGCAATATACCATAATTTCATTGCTATGTCATGCGCAATATTTAATATCTATCCTATCATTAAAAATATATGCATGAATCCAGCGATAAAACTGTACCAAACTTGCCTGTGAATATAAATCGTCTTTTAGCTTCCATTCCGCGCGAACAATCGTATAAAACTGGAGCGTGCTTTTAAATTAAATCTTCAGACTAATAACTGAGATGAACGCTTATTAGCTTTTAGCTTTATTAAAATCTAAAACTAGATCAGCAAGATCGAGTTATCTCTTTAAATCCCGCCTCGAATCACGTTTATCTCAATTGCTTCTATATTCATGGCGCATACATAATGGATTTAGGTGGCACTCCGGCCTTTACAAACTAGGATAGCATAACACATGTGCTACGTGAAGGGACATGCATATGGATTCTGTGGAATAACATCACGCTCAAAGGTATGGTATCTCCATCAGTGTGAAGCGCGACATTAGAGCCCATCTCGCGACCTCCGCTCAACACACGGGTCACGTACGACCAAAATTCCCCCATGTACGATGTTATTGTACGAAGTGGCTGACTTATTGTTATGCACGGTCACACACATTCCTGGATATTGAAATGTTCTGGCACTCCTACCAGATAAGTTACCGCCCTATAATTTTAGTTTAGGAGAATTTCATTTAGAATTCATGATCGTTGGGCTCATTTCACAAGATAATAAATTTCAGTGAAGATTGTTATATTTTCTGTTTTTGTTCATATTTGTCATTGAAGAAACGACAGTTAACGATTAATCTTAACAGCCAATTACATATTATAACAATTTTATAAAATGTACACCAATTCTCGAAGTTATTTCAAAGTAAACGGTCATTTGTAACAAAGATTTAGTATAACAAACAACAAATAAGTTAGAGCAAAGTGTAGTTCCCTTTGTTTTCTGAAGAGGCAAGTTGTGAGTCGTAAAGCGTTAGGAATGCCGGTGTGATCTCAGTTCACGAACAATTCCAATTTGCTGCCGGTTCGACACTCCGGACTCAAGTTCCGAGGCCGGTATTCGATTTATAGGACTGCGATTTTGGACACCTATTTTTACAACTATAATAAAAATTCCATTATTAAAGGAGCTTATAGACAAAATATAAATAGGTATTACCCGTATTCTAAATAATTGCCTACATGCTGAAAATACGTATTTATATTTACGTATTCATAAAGTCTTAAAAATAATATTGTATTTTAATTTCATTGTAATAAAATAATTTGAAAAAGTTGCATTTTAATACTTTGTTCTGATTTCAAACGTCCACTATTAAATCATCCAATTCAAGTTTGGAATATTTTAACATTGTTTTCCAATGACGTCAGTTACTTCCGTTTTACTAGTGATGTCTCCACAGCACTCCCGTACCTTTTATCAGGTTTCCGGTGAATGCCAAAACACATGTCTTCAACTATGGACGTTGTTCCGTATATTTAGACGCGGTAATGATCTACTGAAATGACGTTTCCGCTCGGCACAGACTAATTGACGATCAGAGATTTAACGCTGTATAGACATTACTCATTACTTTTAAGTGTGGTTTCCTAAAACACAACCATAAACTAAAGAGGAAAGGGCAGTCTGCAACGACCAATATTAAAAAAACTGCTTTACATTTATGGTTCAGGAGATTGTGATACATGTAGTAAAGAATATTGCCACACTGTTATCATTTTAGAAAATGTGCATTCAGGTTTACATCATTTGTAATACTTATTTTTTTTTTGGTTTAATGTTAAGTTATGGGACATTTTAGATACTTTTATTGATGACTAATGGATGAACGCTTTCTAGCGAAACTTGTGGCACTCGTAAGTATCCATTTACAGCTATGTTTGATCTATGTTTGCATATTATTTAATGTTTATGTTATGTGAAATGTAGGTACAAGAAATAAAATAAAGTATTAGAGCAATCTTATTATATTTGTGGATAGTTTAGATAGGATATGTTTCTCAACATTTTTTGTAGCGACCTGCGAAAAGACCAATTATAACATTTAGTTTAAAGACTATTTACAAATTTACACTTACTAATTTATGTTAATAGTACAGGCGTCCTTGCGTCTTGTTCTGTTACAGTTATTTAATCAATAAAACATTTTTATTTATTTATTTTTTATTTATTGATTGAACATTTTAAATAGTCAATTATGAGGCGTTACTTTGCAGAAATCCATGCTATTAGGTTTCGATAAAACTACACTAAGAATCCAGCGTCATATAGATTGCCAGGTCCACCTGGCAACACTGGTCATAACCTAGAACAATGGCTAATAAAATACATTTCTCTGTACAGTAATAGCCCCGCAGAATCGCGGACCTTTTGCTGTGCCGCGTGATCTATGGCTAGTTACTGGGAAATCGTTTTGTGATGCGAAACTCACACTCGACGTTACTTACACATACTTCTAGCTTTGCTTGACAAACTTTCTACGTAGTAATTGCTAAGTAAACAACTGCCATTTCTGCTTTATAACAGCGGTGTTAAGCTAGTATGGTATAAATTTGTGGCAAGGGACAGATTTTACCCATTTATTTCTCATGGGTAACAGAGTATCTTTTACCAAGCCCAGATAGACTACAATCAAAATTAAAATATCCATCTTAAATTATGTTACTGCTTTGAAAACAACAATTTTCATCTTTCTTAAAATCATTCTTTATTTGTATTTAGGTTATCTAATACCTCCTTTGAATTAACTTTTACATTTACTCAAAGCTTTACGATTTTATTTTTATAAAAGTAAATGTAATAAAAATAGTAAGTACCTACGTAAAATCCCTCCTTTGACATAACTCATAGCTTTGCAGAAATTACAAAGAGAAAGTCTTATCTGACCAGTTTCCAATCTATCTCTTATCAAAGACTGTTTCTAATTAAACTAAATGGTCTTATTACCATCTAGTTATCTTAGGTTCGTCTTGTCTATTAGTCTGGGGCAGTGGCTCTCAACCTTTTTCGTAAGCTGAATAAATATTTATGCTTCTTTATCGCGCGGTCTTCTCCGTAAGATGTTGTATTTAGATACAACACATCTCGGTTCTTTGTATATGAAGGCAATCTTGTGTAAATTTTATGATTCATGTTTACTAAATTTGCTATTTAAGTTTGGTTGCTAACATTTAGTTATGTAAGTATAGTTTCATAAAAATATCTAAAATATATACCTATCCGACAAATATTGATCATTAACAGATAACATGTTTAAATATACAATGATCAAAAGTTAACCTGTAAAACTTAAAGTTGAGAACCACTGTCAAGGCACTAAAGAAATGCAGTTTGCAATTAGCATTGCAATAGTTTGTAGCCTGTCTAACCAGATTGTCAGCAACGGCGACATTATGACCGAGGAAACGCCAATCGGTAGGTTCCATAATACTAAATATTTATCATATAGGTTCAAAGGGACGTCGTAAATTATGTACGATAGCACGACAAGACAATAACAATTGAATTTGGGACAGCAAGTGTAGTGTGAGTTCTGAGTTCCGATTTATTGGCGCTATCGTTTAAGGAAGCAACTGTAAATAATTAGTGAGTTTATCTGTGTACTTACTAAATTACTCGTTATAGTCTAATATTAGACTTATAACCACATCTAGGCAACTAATATCTATTTATGCCGTTTGAAGGAGTTTATTATTCTCTTACTTATTACTATCACTATTACTATTATTAAAACAAAGTCACTATCCGCTGTCTATCGCTATGTACGCTTAGATCTTTAAAACTACGCGACGGATTTTGATGCGGTTTTTTTAATGGATAGAGTGATTCAAGAGGACGGTTTATATGTAATTTAATACGTGCGAAGCCGTAAAACTAGTATAATTTAAATAGAAGCCGTATTTCAAATTATAAAGTGTTATGTAGCGTTAATTATAATCACTCGACAAATCCGTGTGACTTGATACTAGTTACAGTAGTTACATACTGTCTTCTTATATATAGTGTTCCAAAACTTTGGCTAACATTAATACCCATATGTCACTGTCATGACCAAGTTGGCAACTCGAGCTAATTCCGAGATGTGACCTCTGGGCCACATAAAACTTGAACCTCCGGATAAGCTGGGATACCCGTATAATGTTTATTGTATTTAGGGCTATGCTATACGATCCCTGTCTATTCTTAGGCCTGTAGGGTTTAAAGGAATTGAAAACTATTGGCGTAAAAACGTATGAAATAGGTAGTTCTATAATATACCAGTTAAGTGCAATTCTTAATTTAATATTAGTGTATTATCTAGACATTAATTTCACCTTTAGGTATTCATATAATCAAGACTTATCGGGCGTAGGTATCTCTTTGTAACTCAAATCATAAATTTTAATAATTTTTTTTTAACTAAAATGATGAAAAATTGGAAAAGGTACATATAAGGTACATTAAATTTTGAAAATGTGTTTTGGAACTGGTTTTTTTTAATACATATTTGCATACGTAGGTACTTAATCTCAACATTGCAAAAGCTTAAATATTGTTCAGGTTATTTTACTATATACTCCATTGCTGTAAAAAAACGATCTCCTACATCTTAAGCTGTAATTCATCTTTGATCAAAGTGCTCGGATCGGAGGTCCACAAAGATCGGCATGTGGGTGAAGTGGTTGGAGCACCCATTGTGGTGCAAGGTGCTATCTGGGTCAATATCGACTCGACCGACGCCTTAATGCTTGTGGAGTTAGGGTGGCACAGTGGAGGACATAGGGGTAAAGTGTGTATGGTAGTGGTATATTCGGGGGTCTGAGGTTCAAATTCGTATGATTGTTTTGTGAACAGAAATCAATTTATAGTGGTGAAACCATTGTAATGAATAAAGTTGTACTTAGATAAAATTTACGATATTTTTTTAAAAACACATTACTCTATGAAAATACTGTACATTAGTGAATGATTTCACAGTTTTTTTTTAATATAGACAAAATTTACTACATGAAAATAAATTTACTGAGTGAATGATGTCGCATTTTTTAAAAATATGGTTAAAATTTAGCCTAGAAGTTCGATCGTAATACGCACAGTCGCAAGTATAAATTTAAGCAGAGATGAACTACATATCATAATTTCGAACATGGGATTCAAACTTCGGACCTTTCGTTTGAGCGGCTGAAATTCAACCATTAACTACTATTACGTCACTACTTAAAGCAAACATGCGGAAACGAATGCGCCTGAGAGTTCTCTAAACAAATATCAAAGATATATTGCAGCCCCTATTGCTATCCGAGTTATGTTTTATTTATACAATTCAAGTAATCCAAGTATTTCACAAGTGCAAATAATAACTATACGAATACTAGGTAATATACTTCCTTATAATTCTTTCAGCCCCTATCCTCAGACAAAAAAAGAAGACTACGCGTCAACGAATATTGCTTTAAAACAAAACTTAAAATCAGGTGACTTTGAAGCCTATGCCGCCTCAAGTATGCACATTGCACGATTCAGGCTTAACATAAGAACGAATTACTTATATTTACACTATTTTCCTAGTTACAACGTTTTTTTTTTCAAGCAATTAATACAATAAAATTTGTAGCGTCGTATCCGAAGCAATTTGTGTATACGACACGAATCGGTACAATATGTTATGCTTTAATATTTATTCAAACGACGGAGTCTGTCTTTTTTAGTCTGTGTCGCTACCACAGCTGGTAGTTCTCAGTCATCGCTGTTTACGTTAAGAGGCCCGCTCCTACGTACCGGGAACTCCGTTGATACTCCATTAGATATCATAAATAAATATGTACCTAATAGTGATGTAACGAATGTTGGATTTTTGACATTCGCGAATGCGAATGCGAATGCGAATATTTGTCTCTAACATT
>DWMA01000397.1:0-11513 GCA_018252035.1 Urbanus sp. 3 SS-2014
CTTCACACTCATAGCCCCACAGTAGGATTTTCTCCTGTGTCGTGGGTGCCATGGACAATACACAAGACAAGGACACATACCCAGACCAAGAACGGAAATTTAAACTCATCATTCAAATTTAAAGAAACAGATTCCTAATTTATATAAGTTAAGGTAAGTTGATTCGCGGTTACACTGACAAGATAGTAATCTAATTGGCATAATGAATTATAGTGGGACTAATAAACCAGTTTACAAAGAATTTCACTTGTGTAATACAAGAATTTTCTTGTTAGCACAAATGTGTTTAATGCCATTTATATTAGCAATCTATGTTTCGTCAGAAAGATATAACAATAACACCTAGAATTTCAATGTGCTGTTTTTGGAATCAATATATTCTTATTAGCAAAAGAAATAAACAATAAGAAAATGGAAAAGTTCAATTTTACCATAATTTGAGTAGAATAATGAACCCTACATTAAGAAAAAGTGGTCAACTTACCTCACTGCTTGCAATGTTGCAATCGCGCATAGAAAACCGTTCTTCATGACTATGGTTAGAGCGAGTAGAGCGACCATGTTCGCTTTCGATATTATTTGCTGTCATTTGTTGGCTTGTATGCAAAACTTCAGAGGACTGTGGCAAAGTAGTGGCCACACCAATTTGATTAGCGGCATACATTCGGTTGGCTTGGTGATAATTAGCGCTCAGAGACATATTCTGAAAGAGATGATGTATAAAAACATTAAGTCATAAAATAATTATGAAAATAATAATGATAAAAAATTAAAATATAGCACTCGCGCGCTTAACGATTCGAAAATTAAGCGTACACACACGTAGAAATGTAGAAAAATGCGCGTGAAAAATAAGTGTTGTACGAAGCAAGAAAGCAAGTAAACACGCACACACACAATACAAATGTCTATTGCACTAGGAGCCAAAGATTTATTTAAAGTAATTCAATACATTATGTCTTAAAATAAGTAGTATCAAATTACCTGCATTCCACCAAAATTGTCATGAGATGTTGATGGCAGGCTTATATCCTGCGATTGTCTTTCCTTGTTTATTTCATCTAATTGTGCCTTTGCTTCCGCCTGTTAATAATAATAGATATGTAATTGATTGTATAAATAAGAATGCAAATAAGAATTGAAACAGTGCACTGGTAAAAGTGAAGAGATGTAAGTTACATATAGCTAAATAACATAATTTATTTTAAAATTAAAGTAGCCGAAAAATATTACTAGAATTACCTGGTACTTCAGTAATCGCTTTTGTTGTTGTTTTAATGCCTCCAAACGTATTTGCGACATTTCCATTTTGTTTTTAATTTCATTTTGCCAAATCTCATTCTCACTGTATGTGGAACCATTGCTCTGTACTGACACTGGTCTCACTACAACATCCTGCTAAAATATAAATTGATTATGATGAGGTTTTCATAAAAATAATATATGGAACACACCACAACAAGGGACCAAATAAGACACAGATATCAGTAATGTCAATAGGATTTTAGGACACAAACAAATTAGACAAACATAAATAAGACAAAAAATTGTTTGAATGATCATTCATTCAAATAGAACTCGCTGTATATCAGGGTCAAAATGATTAGAAAATGTTATTAATGATTAAAAAAGTTGAAACATCAACACATGCTTTGCATAACTCCAATCCACAACATATAAAAGAACATAGATTGCAGATACATTGACAGACCAAAACTTTCTCTTCACTGGTGGCGACTTTAGGAGTAGTTTTATTTTTACTTCTCATTTCTTCAATCAATGCTACTTTTTCCAAGCATGAAAGTATATTTTTTTTCATGGCTTCGTTTAAATTTTGGTTATCTTTATCTAACTCTGTGTAAGATATACATTCTACTTCTTCTATTTGCACTCCAGTACCTTGGATCTCATCACCATTTTCTTGAATATCATTTGCTATATTAGATTCTTTTTCAGCTTGAAGTTCTTCACCTTTTATATTAGACATACTTCTATTCAACTGTTCGTTCTCTATGTTCGTTACTTTTTTAAGATTATTATTGATGACCCCAGTGTCATTAATGTTTTTATGATGGGTGGTTTTGTCTTGATTTATGTTTTTATCAACAGAAATACCATCCCCCTCGGTTCTAGATTCACTAGAAGCCCCCTCATTAATTGACTCGTTTACCTCTTCAACAGGAACTTCTACATTTTCTGGACCATTATCTACCAACATTTCTTGAAGTTTTCTTTCGCTTTCTTTTAACTTCTGGACCATTTCTATTAATTCATCATATTCTTCTTTGGTATGCTCAATAAATGCCTAAATTAGAAATGATAATCCGTAATGTGATGTGCAAAGTAACTGACATAATAATGCCTCCTAAATTATACATGTATACTACTTACTTCATCTTCAGAATTCCTCATGGTATCAACAAGAGATGATGTAACCCTTATGTATTCTCTTATTTGGCCAAGCCGACGCTCTACCGCTGCAGCATCTGGACATGCAGCTACTATGGCTTCTCCCAGGGCTCGTGCGGATTCCCTGTTCACCTGAAGATAAATTATAAAATAGTTGAGTCAATAGCAACAATTAAATAGCATCAATTACATAGTATAAATTATGTACACTTACATGGTTGTTTTCATTAACATTGTTGAAACTTTCTTGTCCTTGCTCATACATATTGTTAGTTAAATTGACAGTCTTTGTTCCACTTCGATTTGTAGACAGCGGTGGAGTGGAGTTATTATTGTTTGTATGATTGTTCACGTCAAAAGTGTTCCGAGTAGAGTTCAAATTTCTGTACAAGTTATTTCTATTCTGATTTGGGGCCTAAGAGACAGAAACGGTTATTACTTAGAATAATAAAAGAGTAAACAATATTTGGATGTGTATTTTTAAAGAAAACTACTTACATTAAACTGTTGAGTCATATTTCCTGCAACTGCATTTGGAGTTGTAGGATTAACTATCATTACTGCAGCAGCAGCATGATTTTGGTGAGGATTCAAACCTTCAAAAATTGAATTAAAGTACATTATTATTTATTTACAATCACCTTGACTACTCATTCGGGATAGAGAGAGATAAGCATGCTCATAGCTGTAAATAATCACTGCAATATTCAAAAGAGGGTTAATCCTCCTCCCACCTTCAAATCTAAATGAAAGTACACAAGTCCATCCGCCACCTACAAGAGGGCGGCAAATTTTCAAAAGTCACCAAAAACCCAAAGACATAATCCTCTTTATATGGAGATCTTTTTTTACCATGAAATTCTTAGATAACCTTTTCATCTGGCTAAATCAATATAAAAATACCAAACTTATGCACACCTATATTTTCTTCCCAATTGGCGATGTTGTAGATGGTGTGTTTTCACTCATTTTCATTTTCCATAAGTACCATCCACAAATACATTTTGTAGCAGTCTGGGTATCTTAGTATTTCGTAGATTTTATTTACATTTAATATAATGTTTATGTGTTACTGTTATTTATAGTTATTAGCATATTGCGTTCGCTAAAATGGTTGTTGCACAAGACATTAACCATAAGCCATGTAAAAATTCAACTCCAAAATTTCATTTAGTAAACTGTCATATGCAGTACTACTAAACAGACAGGACGGAATGGAGCACCCGACATTTGTAGCTTTTTTTAAAAGTAAACACTGAGTTGAGCATATGGAAACTTTTATATTGTCTTTTTCATATTTTACAAATCGACGTTTACCCCATTTCATTGTGTAATTCACCTAATATAATAATGAGTTTTAAATGTATCTATCACTTTAACTTCACAATTCTACATTAAATGCAAATTACAATAAGCAAGGTTACATTATGCACATGCTACTTAAGATGTCTTTAACAGAATTTATCAAAACACACTCATTTAATAGCTAGATTAATATGAATTGTTGTACTAGGTTGTAATTTAAATTAGTAACAATGTGTGTACTACCATTCTGCATTTGATGAGCATATGGGTGTAGCGTGTGAGATACAGATGCACTGGCTCCATCATCATGGTGGTCACTTGTTACATTCTCACGGTTTTGGACAGTCAGGGGCAAAGCACGAGGCTGAGGTCTCACAGGCACAAACCTTCCAAACCCACTCTCAAATGCCACTGAATTATCTAAAATGATATGCAAACATGAAACTGAGCATGTTAAAACAAATCAATTAGAAAATTTGGTTATTTCTATACATAAAGCATCCACAAAAAATATCACAAACATGTGCTCAACTCACCTAAATCTGTAAGCTCGTGATCTGATGTGTTGTTGCTCGGTTTTCGTGACTGATTGCAGTTTGATCTTGTATTGTATTCAGAAACAGGCACCCAGTCCAGAGATGTCTACAAATTGTATACTTTTAGAAAAAACTCAGCAATCTTTAAATTAGCCAAACTTCAGCAACATGCTCCCAATGCAGACATATACCTTCTTCAGACTAAATTTAGAGAAACAACCTCCCATATGGCACTCTATAATTTAACACTATATAAATCATTTACATATATACTAATCACGATTTAATATTAATAGAAAATTCTATTATTCTGTGCAGATTTAATATGTACCAAGTTATAGTATATTGGCAAACGTCCAGATTGCATAGTTGTTGGAGATTCTATAAATAAAGCAGTCATGTGTTCCGAAAAAACTTCAGACTACTGAGAGACACTTTGTGAAGCCATGAGAGAGGTTGTTCCTGTTTAGATTATCTTAATAATCAATTCGATATTATTATTAAGACATACATTACTATTAACGAGTCCGAAAAGGTAAATTAATTGAGGATTATTGCGTTAAACACAAAGTTCGTGTCTCCATTAATTTGCAATGTATTTTTTCAAGTAAAACAAATGGAAAGTTACATTACCGTCACCAGGTTGGTTGTCATGTCTCTTCTTGTGGGTGTCACAGCCTCCTGCGGAACATTGCAATTGTTTCGCACTTTCGTTTTGGGAATAGTGCCCGTGTGTCCTAGATGCCGCTCCTTATTCCCAGGAGCCATAACATGTATTTTTTTAGGATTCTTCTATATCGACAATTATTTTAGAGTACGTATTGTACAAAACATTTTTAGGAAATCAGACGGCAAGAAATACTTTGGTAATAAATGCGATTAATACGAAAGTTTGTGAATTTTAATATAGATACAATACTTCATAGTTGAATAATTAAGCGTGTGTTGTTTTTTTATCCGTTTTCTAATAAAATTCGACAATCGAAGTCGACGCAGATGTGTATGACATTAGCAAATGATGCGTTCCATTCTTCCATTCCATTCAATGATCCAACACAAAATCACGTAAAAATACGTGAAAAAATATAAGTTAATTAAATAAATCACAAATAAAATAAAAAAGTATCTAATAATTATTAATGTTTATATGTAAATTTTGTTTTTTTTTTTGTACTTTACATAATAACGCTATGTTATAAGTTATAACTTACTGTTATAACACGTTAGCACTCAGTAATATAACACGTTATTTTAAAGGCGTTCGAATCGAGTTTCTCGATTCCGATTTACATAATTCGAATCGAAAAATCGAGAACAGGCGACAACACATACAACACAACAGTATTACATTCGTTACGTTACGCGGTCCGCGCACTTGGTACAATTTTCATACGATGTTGAATTAAATGTTGATTTTTAAAAAACTCGTATCAAAATTATAAAGTTTGAGAATCCGTGTCAATTGAAATAAAGTGTCAGTGATTATAAAAGTGTATTAAATTGTGCACCGACTTTTATGCGCCTAATTAATGACTTAAGTTTTTTCCAGTAAGTTGAAATTACTTTTTAGTTTTTGTTACAATTATGGTAAAATAATAGGTACTTGGAGTAACTCTAAGCGATAAATGATTTTTTTCATTATTATTTTACTCAAATCGCTTCTTTTCCGATAGGACAGAAAAGAGGCGATTTGAGTAAAATAATATAGGTATGTACATATTTATTTATTGATTGTTTGCGCCACTTTATTACTAAAAAAACGCAAGAGCCAAAATTACTTCCGTAAATATTTCTCTAATAATCTAATTTGTCTTAGTTTAAGTTTTATTCAAAGTTTTAATATTTTATTTTTTTATTTACGCGCATATTGTATAACTGATCGTTTGAAATCAATATCTATAAATAGATAAAATTGAATAAATGTATTAGTATTGCATGATTTTTGCAGTTATGAAATATTTATTGGAAGGTACCAAGTAGGTAGGTATAATTTTATTATAATACGACCAACCACCCTTACCTAACCTACCTTACCTAGCTTATTGTAAGAGATGGGCATATTTAGAGTGCGAGCTTGGTATATGCGTTCCTAAAACATTTTATTAATACATTTAAATGAAATTAAAGACACTACATTCGACCTGACCATAATAAAATTCTTATATGTGAAATACCTGTTGCTGTTTAAACAATTTGACACATTTAAAGGACATTAAAAAATATGTGTTATTTACCAGAGATTTAAATCTCTGATATACGCATAGGTGACTATGTTCTATAAATAAATAGTTAAGTAAGATTATCTTCACACTAAGGTTTTTACAGCATAAGCGTTCAATAGACGTGTGCGCAACGCAGACGCTGCGTTAACGGCACGGCTTCAGAGTTGTGTACAGGCTACAAATTGTTTAATAGCAAAAATAACATCAAGTAACTAATTCAGCAACCAAATTAATTATTTATTTACCAGCGAAGACATATAAAATAAAAAAAATGTAAAGGAATGTTAGGAAACTGTAGTACCTACATAGAGCTCTATGTAAGAAGGTATTTAAAGTTTAAAGTTGCATAATTTCATATATCAGCCAACAGCAATACACAGGATTGCATTCGCGGCTACATAAATATGTTCACTTTTCACCCCTAACCCCTAAGTTTCGATGACAGTTCACAGTACCTACCTATAGTTAGAAGACATACGTACGATAAATGCACCGTCCGCCGTAATCAACGTCGTGATGTGTATAGGTGGAATACTTAGTTTGTCAAGGTACTTAGAACCAAAAAATAACAGAAAATAAAGAAATATATATATATAATCTTCCAGATCAAGACACAACTTAAATTACAGTAGGAAGGTACACTAAGTGACATAGAGTAGATACATATTGCATGTAACTACAGATTTTTATTTTCACCTGGGAGAGGTATCAAGTGTTTGAAATGATCATATCTAATTGTACCAACACCATAAAAGTACCAGATCCAGACAAAAAATTGCCATGTCCCTATACCTATATCCTTTGATTATATACTCCCATCAAAGCCTATATCATTAACAATTTGCCAAAGGGAGATCTCCCGCTAGGCTACCTCCAAAAGTCTCAGTTCAAAGCTTGTATATATGCAAGATGTTGAGAATACTTCAATAGCGTGATTCAGAGCATTTCTCAACACCTTACCACCTCACCGAGTAGTTACTTCGTGGCCTTACAGTTAAAAAACTTTTGTTTTCCTCTTGCCTAATCTCGTAATTGCATTAGTACCTATGCAGAGTTATTTCTCCTAGATCATTACAAATATTATTATCCGATTATGTCCCTTGACAACCAATTGTTTTAGTTTGTCATGTTTACATTTTCAAATTAATGGTAAAGAAGGGGATGGTGTGTGAAACAGGGGGTGGGAAGGGTGTCCACCGGCGTGGCACGGATGCCGTGTTGTTAAGGTGCGCCGGTTGACCTAAAAACGAAGTTTTGTGTTGACGTATTTTATACTAAACTATTCGTTAACTGACTCGCCACACCTAAATTAGTATTATGTCCTTATTTTATTCTCATTTAAATTATGACACGTACAAATTTTAACTCATTAACTCCATTTATAATTTATATATTTAAGTCCCATTGTTTCTAACTTTTAAAATATTTGCAAACAAAAATATTTTTAAAGCTAATAAAATGTATAAATTTGCTAATGTCACCATCACCAACTTCGGAGACATGTCATCGCCTTTATCTCGTTTATTTCCGTCTGTCTATAATATCAAGAGGTGGGTAACCTTTGCAACAAGATACGTTTGCCTCATTGATGTCATGTGCTATATTGTGAGGAATAATAAGGGACATGTGGCCAATATTCGGGGTTGATGATGTCACTGATGACGTAATACCACGCCGCACTCGGCAGAAACCGGCTCCGCCACCGCCGCCGACCTCCAATTATGTTAATCTCGTTCCTCTCCACTCCTTTGGCTGCAACATAAGCGCATATAGGAGTGAAATTGATGAACTACCTACTATTTTTTTCAAATTATTTTTTTGAAGACCGACTACTTGTTTCCTAAAGTTTGAATTTGAACGGTAAACACGTAAGAGTTTTTTTTAATGTAGTAATACTAAGGAAAAATTAAATCGCATACAAATCCTGTAATCGATAAGTTATAAAACCATTAATATCTACGTCATCATATATTAGGTATATGTATGAGGATAACCTTATTATTATAATTTACAAAACAATATGTAAAAGTAAACCTGATTTCAATGTGGATCTGTAATTAGTACGATAGCAGTTCGAAGAGATCTATAATTAAACGATGACAAAAGAGAAGTTAGAGAAAGACATGCCAAAAACATGCCGTCCTATTTGTTAGCGGAATAACGATTCGTCAGGTATACTTTATCGGTTTAAAATTCTCCTTACATTTTTGTATTATATTAGGTACCTACTTAAATTACCAACTTAATCTATTGTACCTAAGTTACCTAAAGCTAAGTTCCCCGGTTTTACTTGCGTTTAAATGTACCTAACTGAAATAACATTTTACAAATAAGGACTTAACCGCACGTGGATGCATGCAGGGGCGGCTTTTATAACTTTTATATATTGCAACCATATTTTTTTCTATAATTTAAGTACGTCCGTACCTTAAGATACTGCTTGTAACATCAGCTACCTGCTAATTAAAATATCGAAACAATCAGTACAACAGTTTCGCAAAATTATCCAGAACAAGAGAACAGGCCGACAGACACTTACCTGCTTATTATTTACATGGTATTTTTATTCAATCTTAATTTTTTAAAGGTTTAAGTATATGAGCATGTACTACAATGCAAATGGCAAGGTACTAGCCATGGAGCAATAACTGTTTTGGCTTGAAGGGTGTAGTAGAGGAGACTTACCTACTTATTCGGGACGAACCAACTTAGTCCTCAGATGTAGCAACCCATCTGTGGCCGTCCTCAGATAGGATTGTTATGTCATCCGTGGTAGATTATAGATCATATCATATCCATGGGCGGTAGTGGCCACTTATCATCAGATGAGCTGCATTCTCGTTTGCTAACTACAACATAATAAAAAAATGTAGCACCTGTTATATTTATAAGAGCAGGAAAAATATTATTATAACCGATGATGGAGCAATTGTGTCACTAATTTTCCAAAGCTAAATTATCATTGACATTGAGCATTGTTATAAAATAGTGAAAATTAGGTACTCTATTACAGTTTTAACGCGTGAAATGTGGTGTAGATAATTAATTAATCAGCTTTGTATTAAATGTTAAATTAATGTTGGGATTATTTAGAAAATGCACATGTTTTTATGTCAACTTGAACTTTAGCTATTTATATTACTAATCGATTAGTCATCATATTATATTCAATGTTTTAGAATTTTTATATCATAACTCATAATATATAAGGGTATACAATTAACCTATAACTTTACATAAACGATATTAAAAATAAAACCTAGGTGTCGAATTTGAAGCGCAGAAATTAAAAAATATTTATTAATACCTGAACCTTTCCTTCACAAGAAATGGAATTAGCACCACAATTTTTTTATGAATCACACGCGTCTGATAAACATTTCATTTTATAAATAGAAACGCCTGATGCCTCTGTATTTCTTGTATAGCTTTCACTATGAACAATGCAGACAAGCAGAGAACATCATAATGATATCTCCACATACAGTTGTAGCTGACAGGCCGGAAACTTAAACAATGCTCGATATGGCTTCACGCATGGCTACATTTGCTTACATTTAGTCATTCAATTATATCTTAAACGTTGAGTATTAGATAACTATTAATGAAAATTTTAGCCTTACTTACGAAGTGTTCTTTTACCTACATAAATATAACTGCGATATTTTACACGCTATAAATTCGTCAACTTTCACTATAAATATTTGACCGGTGTTCAGTATGTACCATGTGTAATGTATGGAAAGTAAATTATATATACGACGTACGTAGGTATACTACAATATAAGATACCTACCTATATTTTACAACACAATATCCTACCTATATTTTAGAAAGTTTTTATACAATTTAGCAGCGTAATCATAATTTATGTGTATTATAGGTAAATACGCAAGTACATATTAATTATTATCTTTTAGAGGGGTACCTACGCTACGCTACCTACGTAATAAAATAATTGTTTGTTAAGCGCCTTTTCCGTAGACACTTTCATGTCATGTTAGAGCTGTTTCATATGTTATTCGAATTTCTCTGTTTCATTAAATTAATTACGGGCCTGAATTAGATTTCCGTCAACTAACAAATCGTCACAGAAACTTATCTGGTTATATACCTAGCATGTTTGCGAAATAAAAATGTGAATTTCACGCGCGATGCGTGTAAAAAGTTATAATTGTGAGAGTTGTGTGAAGCGTCGTAAACCAGCGAATTGAGCGTCGCTGGTCACGCATCGGCGACGGACCTTCGCCGATTATAGCGGTGACGGCATCGCACACTCCCGGCGATCCTACACTGTTGTCGACTCCAAATAGTTCGCTTCTTGAAACCTGTTTCGTTTATGCGGTCACAGGACGGCAACCAGCTCATTCGAACAGAAAACGTGTTGTTTTCAATTGTTTTCGACTGGTTTTCGATCAATATTTTGAAACTGAACCGTTGGCCGAATTGCTGTATTATTAGTATTTTGTTTATATAAATTGATGATACCACCGCACTCCCACGAGCTCCTATAGTTGCAAAGTCATCCGCATCAATTTCTAGGACTTAACAAACCTGTTCCGCTTTAACTAGTTTAAGTAATCAGTGCAATTTATGGAACAAGTTGTCCGCATTGTGGTAGACTCGTATTGAAAGGTTAGTTGTAGATTTATCTTCTTAAAAATTGCCATAATCATAGAGAAGGTGATTCAATTTCATATGGTGCTTGAATTTTAAAAAATAGGCTATTTTAGTTGACAATTTTAACCGTACCGTTTTACCCCAGCTCGTATATCTAACGTCTACTAAACTTTATTTATGTACTAGCTGAATCCCGCGGTTTCACTCGCGTTTAAAAAGTAAAAAAGAATACATATTTAAAAATGAATGTCATCCGGCTGTCCCGCGACGGTGTGCGCATGCGCGTGGAGCGCGCTAATGGTTTTCTCGAAAATTAAAGCAGTCTATGCTATCTTCCAGTGAAAGTCCCGTCAAAATCGCTCCAGCGGTTTAGAAGATTAGCTCAGCCAAACTGACAGACATACAATTTTTTTTAAATTGT
>DWMA01000398.1:0-11495 GCA_018252035.1 Urbanus sp. 3 SS-2014
GAAAGAAATGTATTCTCCGTGCACTATTCACCGCGTTCGTCGCCGGACTGCGGCGGGTCTGGTGCATGTATCAGGTTAAAAGGCAAACACAAGTTCGCGCGTCTGAAGTATGGAACGGGCATATCTTGGTAATAGACATCTTTGACGCTGACGAAATCGATTTTAATATTTGTTTGATTTATATGATATGGATGGTAATAGTGATGATATTACATAGAGTGTGTACCAATCAGTTAGAATGATATTTCAAATATGTTATTCTTAGTACTGAAATATAATAAGTAATTTAGTAGCCTACCACAGCTTTGTATTGTAAGTGTTGCGTTAGCGGAATAAACTATTATAAATTTAGTTACTAACACTGTTGTGTATACAAGTTTTTTAGGAAAAGAAAAGTCTGCTATGTGCGTGGTAGAATATGGTCTAGTCCAGCGGTCTACGATATTTTTGGCAGCGCGGGTTACGTTGTAGCTACATGAGGTAATGGCAAGCTACATACAAGAGAAGTCTTTGAAATTTGTCGGTAAAAATATCGTTAAGAAAATTCATTGGCAAAAATATCAATACCGAAATTTGGCTGTCAAAAATAGGATCTAAGAAAGGCTGCACGGGCTGCAAGAAAATGGTCGTAGGACCATAGGTCCAGATGTCCGCGGGTTATTATCCTGTATTCCCATCCCGTTTCCTATTCCTATTTCCTGCAGTCCGGTTAGAGAAAACCTGTATTCAACAATAGACGGTAAAGTATTTATTTTATTTATTCTTTTTTGACCAAACAAAAATATGGTACAAAAGGCGGACTTAATGCTAAAGAGCATTTTCTCCATCCAACCTTAGGAATGTGCAGAAAAATATTAAGGCGGTTCAAGAAAGAGAGAAAGAAACTGTATTGATGATAATAATAATGAGATGCAAACGTAAAATTTGTTATTGGCCGTTGGTAGTAGGTATAGTCAACTTCATCTTAAGTAGTTATTATAATTGTCTTCAGTTATTCGTTTTATTATTTTCCGTGCCTTCCTTCCGCTTGAGCATTTCCTGGTCTTTATGAAATTAATTATTGTGAGACTTAGCATTTACTGTTTCATAACATCTATTAATATTTTATTTTATTATTTAAAGGGACGCACTATTCCTTACGTAATTTTTTATAGCCATACCATATACGTGAATAATGTAAAAAAAAAAAAAAAACAAAAAATATATCGGACACAACATGGAGGATAAAATATCTATGGGACATAAAGAACAAATATAAGGTTTTATAAGGGTTCCATATGCAATCTAATATGCTAAAATAATTCACCAAAATTTTATTAACTAAACGAAAGTCGCATTTGCTGTTGCCCCAAATAACATTTCCTTGTTTAAATAACCATAGGTCGTATACAATTACATTGATTTAACGTTGACTGGATCGTTAGGTATATCTTGAGGAGGGCACGGGCAGCCGTTGGTCGGTGGCTTGGGAGGCGAGTCTCCAGTTATGGAGGGAATGACCTGTAGACATAATAATGAATGTAGTAGATAGTTTCGTGGGTTGCCGACGGCGCAACAACCAGCAGCAGTTTTTCCTAGTCTGAGGAAGACATTTATAGAAGCCATTCAAACTTAGTCATCAGGGGTAGCCGCTGTATGATAATGGTTACTTTTTATTGTCCCATATTGGCCCTTGTTGTGAATGGAAACAGAAAATTTCCAGGAGAATCAAATAGAATCCTGATCTCTGGACTTCTTCTATTATTTAAATTATCTTAAAATCTATCAGCAAACTGGAAAAAACTCTATCCAGTAGTGAGACATACAAAGGATTGCTTTTGTAAATAACTATGTTTTTCGCATGTGATACCAGATCATTAAACTCCATTTACATTTAATTTTGAAAACGTACCCTATCCCAATACCTGTTCTCCAAGCATGATGAGGATCTGCGCCACCTTCTTGATGGTCTCCAGATCCTGGGTGGAGGGGAGAGGTAGGCGAGGGTCCTTGTCCTGCTGCAGCCATGACGCGCGATTGGCTACACGGGTGTTCAGATCTGACACTGCTGATGTCAGGTCTGATACTGCGGCTAGTGGGCCCCGGTCGATGTCGTGGTTTAGCTGGAAAATCGAGCGAGGACAAGCCTGGAGGACGTCTTATCAATATAACCTCAACATTGAGAGATGTCTAGATAATATGTTACCTGGTAGTTAGCATAAAGTTCTGTGAACTCTATTTAATACCAAACCACGTCTGGTAGGTCGTTCGTCGATCGAATTGAATTGTTCTTAACGCTTATATGACACACAAAATACCGCACAAACTAATAACACAATCTTTCAAATTACTATTAGGTATTTTTTATTCCACTGTGCATCTTATTGTAGTTAGGTAAGATTTTGTTTGTCAGAAGTATAAGAAAATATTTATATTAATTGACCATCGGAGGTTGTGTACTTACTGGTCCACTCCAGACCAATGGCACGGCGATCAAGAACAACAAACAACGAATGCGTTTTGTTGGCATTGTCACAACTGCTGTACCTGTACACTCTGGTCTTCTTATATGTTTTCATGTAATGGTTGTATTATCTTTAACAAGCCTCATTTTTCAATCATCCTATTAGACATGAAGGACATGAAGGTATTGTTGTAAATTCAGACGAGTTCTGTATTGTCTGCGGAAAAACGAAAATCTAATTTCAGTTTATATGAATTAGATCATAGACTTTGAATTTTTAGTTATGAAATCTATGAGGTAGACAGAAGGTAGAGGCGAATGAAATAATGTAAAATGTATAAGTAATTTAGACATGTATTTAATTGACTTGTAAATATTATCTACACTTGGTCGGTAACATGTCGTGTAGTAAGTGCGTGATTAATACAATTGCATCTTATTATCTGTTATTTCATGGTATAAAATGATTATTATGTAGTAAATATGATTGAAAGCTGAATCAAACCATTACTATTTACTATTAATGTTTTGGACTCGATTTGTGGACTCGTGTCTGTAACTTATTTATATAGTTATCATAATTTAATTTAATTATTAATGCCAAATTAAATATGCTAAGTACGTAAAAAGTTGTTAGCCTAAAATGCCATCTAATTAGGGACATACTTGGAGGTACAACATACCATAATAAAATAAAATAAAAAAATAAAAAAGCCTTTTATTTCTTGCATAAAAGTAAGTACAAGTTACATATGAAAGGTACCTAATTAAATAGTTATATCTAGGTTTTCTATCTATTTATTCATGTATCTGATATTTATTAGTGTATCTTATCTATATATTTATCTATCTATATATTTATGTATCTAATATTTTAAGTCTATTTATAGAGTTACAAAAAAATATGCTTAATTTACTAACTATTTTAAACTTATTGTAAAATATTTAATTGATATAATTTAAACTACTGTATAATAGAAATAGTTAATGCTTTCATGTTGTAAGTAGGTACATAGTTTTTAATCGGCAAGAACCCCTCCTCGGGTGAAGGCCTCCTCCAAAAGCGACCAAGAATCTCTATCCTGAGCTGTTTGTATCCATTTTTGGCCCGCTGTCTTAACTATCTCGTCCTCCCATCTCATGTGGGGTCTTCCTATGTGCCTTTTTCCTCTTGGGCCCTTCCACGCAGTTACTATTTTTGTCCATCTGTTGTCTTGTGTTCGCGCTACGTGTCCCGCCCATCTCCATTTCAGTTTTAGTGCATGCGTTAGAGCGTCGGTGGCTTTTGAGATGCCTCTTATTTTTGTGTGTCTAATTTTTTGTCTTTTATTGATATTAAGCATACTACGTTCGAGACCTCGCTGGCAGCTAACAATTTTGTTTTTAATTTTTCTTGTATATTTCCAGGTCTGACAGGCATAAGTTAGGCACGGAAGGAGGCAAGAAGACATAACTTTGGTTTTGAACTTTATCGGCATATTACTTTTAAATATTTCCTTCATACTCCAGTATTTATTCCAGGTATTTTGCGTACGTCTTTCTAGTTCCAGCTCATTGTTCGCTCTGTCAAAACCAATTTGCTTCCCAAGATATATATACTTATCTGTGTATTGAAGTATTTCGTTGTCGACCGATATTTCTATTTGTGTACTATTTGTCATAAGCATTGTTTTTGAGCGATTTATCTCCAAGCCGACTTCTTTGCTAGCTTCGTTCAAGGACTGTATCATTTGACATAGTTGTATACCGGATTCCGACAAAAGTACCAAATCATCTGCAAAGCGAAGGTGGCTAAGGAATTTTCCGTCAATATGTATTCCATGTTTCTTCCAATTAAGTTTCCGTATAGTTGACTCCAAGACGGCAATAAATATTGTCGGCGAAAGCGGGTCCCCCTGCCTGACGCCCCGCTGTATAGAGAAGCTTGGGCCAGTTCTGTCCAGTTTTACTCTACCTGTGTTGATTTTATATATGTTTTTGATTATCTGTATGTATGTTTCTTCAACCCCTTGTTCCTCTAGAGTTTTCCATATGCTCGAGTGTGATACTGTGTCAAATGCCTTCTTATAATCTATATAGGCTATGTAGAGTGCTCGCTGTTGTTCGTTATATTTTTCTATCAATAGTTCCAGGGTGTGAATGTGGTCAGTTGTAGAGAATCCTTTTCTAAACCCGGCTTGCTCTATAGGTTGTTCCTTTTCGATTGTTTGGCTTATTCTATTGTTAATGAGCGATGAAAATAGCTTATATAAGCAAGGCAGTAGGCTTATTGGTCTGTAATTAGCTATATCGTGTGGGTCACCTTTTTTATATATTAATATTATGTTTGACTCAGACCATTGTACCGGTGTATTGGTGGTTTCCAGGATAGAGTTGAACAGAGTGGTTAGAGGTTTGGCTAGGTGGTCCTGAGCTGTTATAATAGCTTCGTTTGGGATATTGTCGGAGCCTGGGCTTTTATCCGTCTTCAACTTTTTTATAACCTCTAAAATTTCGTTGATTTCGAAAGGTTTAGTACAAGTAGTTGAGATAGCATTTGTGGGTCTAGTCGTATTTTGTGAGATTTTATTTTCGTTATCGTGGATATCATATAGGTTTTTATAGAACTCTGTAGCTATAGATATTATGTCGTTTCGATTGTTAGCTGTTTTTCTTGTATTTTTAAGTCCTTCGATCCATGTTTTATTTGTTCTTAATTCTTTATAGGCTTTTTTTGTGCTCCCTGCTTTTAGTAGATGTTCTTTTATAGTTCTATACCTATAGTGTCTGTAATCATACTTTATGCATTTGCTTACTAATTTGTAAAGTGCTGACAACTCGTTTTTCATAGATCTAGATTTATTCTTAATCTTTTGAAGTGCTTGTCTTCTTGCTATGAGTGTTAGAGTCCTTTCAGATAATATTTTTTGCGATTTTTTCATATTACTTGATATTGCTCTAACATTTCGAAGGCAAGTAGTAATAACTTTTATGAGTTTATCATAATAGGTTTGGACTGTAGAGTTATTTTTATCTTGTACGAGATCTGGTAGGTAGGACGCAATGCCTTTTTTGTAAGTCGCTATATCTTCATTCGTTTTTAGGTTATAGTTTTGGTAAATTTTAAACCCTGCTCTGCTCTTCTTGTATTTTTTCAGCACTAGGGTTGCTCTGACTGGTCTATGGTCAGAAGAAAAATTGACATTCAGTACTTCAATATCTTGAATAAGGCACGGACAGTTTGACAAGATGAAATCTATCTCATTTTTATGCTCTCCATTCGGCGATCTCCAAGTCCATCGTTGGTTTGGTTTCTTCAAAAAGAAAGTGTTAAGAATAGGTGTTTTATTTTCTAGCGCGAACTCTATTAGTCTCTGTCCTCTTGAATTTCTTTCCCCGTATCCGTTTGGTTTCATCACTAGGTACTCATTTGGCTTTGGCTGTCCTATCTTTGCGTTAAAATCGCCCATCAAAATATATTTTTTATGTGCTTGGTCGATGGCTTTATTTACATCTGCGTAAAAGCTGTTAATTTCTTCCTCGTGTGCAGCTTCGGTGGGGGCATATACTTGTATGAGAGATATCGAGTTACCTTGTATGTTGAGATTTAATAAAGCGACTCTATCCGTAATGCCCGTGTAGCTTTCAAAATTTTCTTTATGACTTTTCTTCAGCAGAAAACCGACACCATATTTTCCTGGTTGAACTCCTGTATGACATAGAATGTAGTCGTCATATTCTTCTATTTTTGTTCCTAATCGTCTGATTTCAGCAAGACCAATCACATCAAATTTGACGTCTCTCAAAGCTTCGCTTAGTTCTATCAAGCGTTCATAAGATGATAGAGTTCTTACATTGTAGGATAAGATATAAAACTTGTTAGTAATGGTAGGTAATTTTTTTCTTATGATTGTGTTTTCGTTTGGAGGGTGAGGGTCGTGATCTTCCACGGTGACCAGCCGGGTTGGAAGATTTATTTTATTGTTTGTTTTAATTTGCTTATATATTTTCTTTTCGTGGGAGGGGTTTGCTAGCTGCTATGTGTTCTTATTAGTGAAGTCTTGCTTGTTGGTGACATTTTTGTTTACCAAGTAGTTCATCATGCTCGGTTTTATAGTGCCTTCGGATATGCTGTTGGATCTCCGAGCTGGTGATTGTTGTTGAAGTGTTTTATTCTTTTTATTTGGTTGTTCATTTTTATTTTTATAGTTCTGGTATTGGCTATTATTTTCGGGTGAAGTAGGTAGGGTTCTTTTATTGTTGTTTTTTATTATAACCAATTTATCATATTTTATTCTTGCTAAGTTTCCCTTTTCCGCCTCGAGTTTTACCTGTTCCTGCAACTCTCTCCTTTTTTCTAAGACATAATGTGGATAGTCCTCTTTCATGTAGAATGTGGTGTCTTTCAACTTTCTATTTTGTTTAAGGATATTTATTTTAAGGCCGAGCGTTGCGAGTGTAACTATAACAGGTCGTGGTTTGTCACCTTTTTTTCCAATTCTCTTTACTACTTGGACGTCTCTCTGCTCGAGTTCAATGGATAAAAACGTCTTTATCCATTGAATTATATTTTTTTCGAAGTTTTCATACGATGATTCTTTTTCCTCAATACCAAAAAATACTATATTTCTTTGTCTCGCTTCTTTTTCTAAAAAATACAAACGTTTTTCTTGATTTTCCAATTTTTCTTTAAGAATACTTTGTTTTTCTTCCCATATAAAAAGCCTGTCTTCCAATATTTTGTTTAAATTTTTCGTTACTTGATCTGTTACATTTTCTGGGATTTGATCTATCGCTTTTCTCTGCTCAGCCTGCTCTTGACGTATGTCTTGGAGTGCTTTCATAATTTCTTCCATCATTGTGCTGATATTTGTTTTGCTACCAGTGGCGTCTTCTAGTTAGTAGTTGTTTTTCCGTTTAGTAGTCTATAGCATTACTCGTAGCGCCCTCTGGTTCGCGAGTATTGTACTTTTATGTCCTGTCCTAGTCAGAGCGTATGTTGATTTCTATCGAAGATCGTAGTTCATAGGTAATGATATAGATGGCGTTGGTATTAATTTTTTCTTGATGAGTTGTAAAATCATTCGGCTTTTAGGTTATGTTATTGCAGTATATTTTTAAACAAGTCAATTAATGCACCATTTTTCTTTTATTTCACTTTGGTTTGCGTAGTGAGAAAAAACTTTTGTTTTTAGTCTTTTTAATTTCACTGTAATTTCACTAGCACCAGTCTTTGTTTATAAGTTTATTTTTCGATTTTTTATTTAGCACTTGGATTTATTCATCGTCCCTTCACTATATAGTTTAAATTTCTCACTAAACTGTCTCTTAAAACTGTTATACACCTCGAATACACTGTTTTTATATTTTTAAAACAAGAATTTTATAGAGCTCGATGTTTACTTTGGCACTGCAGCGCCCTCTCCTACAACATACCATAAGTAACAATAATTTACGTAAGGTAAAAAAATTACGTACACAATACAAAAAAACGTAATCTAAATGATAAAAGGATTGTAAAAACTTGTTTATTTTTCGGCTATTAAAACGCATCATAATTTATTTTATTAAAATACGTCAACCTTGCCGGCTTTGCAGATGATATTATGTATGTTTCTCTTAATTAGGTACGAAAAAATACAATCTTTTGGTAGCAAACTACTTAAAAAAAATCTATTCGTTTGCTACTATATGTTTAGTTCTGTAGTTCATCTAAAAAGGGTCATAACATAAGTTCTACTCGACATGCCTATAATACATGTAATGTCTTGCTAAACTTGATAATTGGTAGAGACGGTGAATGTGGTAGAACTATATTATGTAGTTAGACTCAGGCGGTACCACCGCCCCAGCTATTTCTGAATTATAACAGCACTGTTAAGTGAAACTTATCCGAGGCGTTCCAACTCACTCCTCAGCGGTAGCAACGTATCTGTGGTCAACATTAGGTAGGACCTTGATCTTATCTAGGGTTGTTAACTGATGTCCATGGGCGGCAGTGGCCACTTACCATCAGGTGGACTGCATGCTCGTTTGCTACGTCGATCATATAAAAAAAAAAAAAAAAAAAAAAATAAGGATAAAGTGAACATAAAACTAACCAACAGTCATCACGAAAGAATTGAGTAAATGTAATAGAAACTATTGCAACACCACGTAAGATGCCTTGGGCCAACTTGGACTTAGTTTGATCGAATGGTTTCTCAGATGTATCGAACAATTTCCAAGTTATGATGATCTTGGAATTGGGTTCCGTAAAGCGCGACTGAAAGTAAACTGACCAGGCATTTGGATTTCATGGAATAGCTTACAAAATTGTACCGGGAAACACGTCACGAATTGTCCTGAGAACCTAGTGAGCCACGAACTCCATATGGGTAGAAATTCTGAATCCAGTTACAAATTTGATGTTACGTACATATATCATTTTAATTTGATTCTTATAGTTGGAAGTATATCGTCCTACATGAAAGGTAAAAGAAATAATTTGATGAAAGAGGTATTACTGTCACACTTTTGTGTTAAATCTGGTGTAAAAATCTTTCCGTTTTAATAGAATAGATGGTGCAGATGCCTACCGTTTTAGATAGGTATAAGTCATCAGGAGTTTGAAAATATTAAAATTGGGTCAAGAATTACTATTCTACTAGGAGTTGGTCACAGATATCAAGGGCGGCAGTACTGTTTTCTGTTTCAACCATGTAAAGTGTGCTGAAAGAAATTTCATTTTGAAATAAGTAGCCCTTTGTACTTTGTATCTATATTTTTCGCGTCCTTTTATTGTTTTGTGTACAAAAACGCATATAAATAAATAAAGAATCATGCCATATCCAGAGTACAGAATAAGAGAGTATGGTCTTTGTTCGACAAGATTGAATGTAGACTATCGAAAAAATCCAGGGTATACTTGGATTGGCCCTAGCTGTTACCATTGTCATTGGATATCAATAGTTAATTCTGATATTAGTTGATCATTAATCCATACTGTCTTGGACTAATCCTCATTGGGGGCAACATGGTAAACGTTGCTAAGGAAGTTAGTAAATTACTTTTTTTATCAGTAACATCTACATCTATGAAGGTTGAATCTGTTATATAATGATTATTTCATGATAACGACGAGGCATAAATAACATCTAGCAATGTTATTTGAAACTTTCCATTTTTACCTATTAATACTGAAGTCAAATATATTACGGAAGTATCTATCTAAGCTATCTGATAGTAAATAAGATCAAAGTCTTACATAAGGTTGGTCACAGTTGGGTTTCTATCATTGAAGACTAAGTTGGAATGCCTCGAATAAGTACCTACCTAATTTTCTTTACTACATACCTACCATTCAAACTAGAATACAGTGAGCAACGCTTGACACAACAATTAGTACACAGAAATAGGTGGCAGTGTCTCCGTAGTCGAATCATGAAGGGCTCTACCAGCTATACCATTTTTTCAGGGTACCACGCTACTCTAACAAAAATATCTGTACCTAATTCGTTGGCACAGCATAGCCCGACTGTGAGAAATCAAAAACCATAAAAACGTTTCACCTAGAAAACTTTAGAAAAGCGAATAAATATGATACATTTGTTATTTAATAATCAATTGGTCGAAGATATGTTAACAGTTATTTATGATGGGTATTTCACACGTTTCAAGATAATGTATTAAGCTAAACCTTAATGTCGTAAAGCATAATCGTACATGGATTATTTTATTAAATGATTGTTATCGATATTAATAGCAATTTAACCGTATCCAAGATATTACCGATAAACAAACATTCTTATATTACATCAGTTCAATCAATCAACTGAACATAACATAAAATTGTTTCTAGAGCAAAAACATTTTTAGCATATTTTTTTCTTCTTATTCTGTCAATAGGCACGAATTTAAAAATAAATATTAAATGAATAAATGAAACGTTGTACACAAATACATAAAATCATATGCAAACCACACCTATTCCCGCCTAACATCAACACTGTTAAGCGCTGCTGTGTTTTATTTTGTAAGGAGTAATAAAGACATAGGTACATACTTTACCAAAACTTTCCATATTAGTTCTTGAGGGTAGTAACCTATTTGTGACCATAGTCTGGTGTAATTCGAATCATATTTGGGGCTGACAACAGGTGTCCACAGGCAGCAGTAGTCACTTATCATCAGGTGAAATGCATGCTCGTTTACTACTTCTGTCCATGCTACGGTCTGGCCAGCGGGCCCGTACGCGCGAGTGGACGAGGAAAATTATTGACTGATGTCATTATAAAGAAAATTATTTTGAAGATTGCTGCTATTGTAGTTTATTGCATATTATTATAATAATTATTTTTTAAACCGAAAGAATTTCGGATGAAATTATTATTCTCGGGTGTGTGTGTCATTACACGTACAACTTCTATGATAAATGAGAATGTTAAACAGTAAGTAACTTTAGAACAGAAATCTAAAATCAACATGTGGCCAGGTGGACTAAAACCTCGAACCAGGAACACTTCGCGTGGTCTTTGCGTAGCAGACTGATATTGTTATCGGTCGGGTCGTTGACAAATCTTTGCTGTTGGGTTATTTTAATCTATATGACGATGTCGTAGATTGATTCATTTTATTATAATTATGAATCATCACAAGATTATGAATTCTTACTACCATAAAAAAATAGCATAAGTAGGCATGCGATCATTTGTCCCTGTAGCTTCGGACTACGGTATTCCCGGATTGTCGTAAAAAACGACTAAAAAGTGGGCTTGCAGGGTTGCAGGGCAACGTGTTCATAAGACTTCGGTTAAGTTCCTGCTTATATCCCAGGGTCCTTTTCGTAGCGCCGAGGATGGCTACTAGAGTTTTAGGGGATGAAACTCTCACATAACTTACGACAACGGAACGACTTTCGAAGGTTTTGCACGGTTTCGGTTTTCACCCTCGAAAACGAATAAAAAAAAAAGCATTTAATCGTTAAACGTAGAGTAGAATTAATTATTTCTCTAATTACGCTATCTATTAAAAAGCACCGCATCAATATTCATTGCGTAGTTTTAAAGGTCTAAGCATACATAGGGACAGACAG
>DWMA01000399.1:0-11492 GCA_018252035.1 Urbanus sp. 3 SS-2014
ATACCTACATACACTAAATAAACATGCAAATACTTATATTAAATACCTAAATATATATATATATATAAATATTATTTATATACATAAATAGAAATAAACCATACATATATTATAAATATAACTTATAGGTGATTACATTATACATTGATACATATATACGATGGAAGCATGAGCGACTTAGAACTTTTAGCCATCCTGCTGTTAATCAAATGTGTGCTTTTGGCAATAACATAATGAATGTACCAAATATCATTAACTGTGTGTGGTTATAGTCAATGATATAATTGCATTAACAAAGGAAAAGGGCTTTACTCAAATAGGCAAGGCTGCGAAAACTTCAACGAATCAGGCAATAACAATAATATTGTCATTCAGGTAATTGAAGTTGATAATGTATTATTTTATCAATTACAATTGCTTATAGAGTTTGGCAGGCGCATCGTACACCGGATTGAAGGATCAGTCGTCACCTGTGATGCGTCGGTCGCGCCGGCCTTCACCGTCCACGATCGGTCGTTCACGCACCTTCCTATCTAATTATAGACGCTCAATGGTTGACGACACATTCTCTTTCTGTGGTTATTTTTAAATACTGCAGGCACAAAAACAGGGCGCGAGAAATGCACAACCGACGGGCCGGTTACCCACATGTAACGCCCACCACTTAATACTCAGATCGAAAGATAAACTTATTTGGAACCGTATGCTTGTGTTTCCTATTCATGAGCTTTCAATTTATGTACCGTCAAATTCACTTTCTATCTAATAAATGTTGAGAGAAGCTACATATAATAGTTTACAAATTTAATACTTTAAAGTCCCTAAAAAAACAATAAACCTGTTTTAAATATATCGGTGGCCTTAGGAGCTAGAGAATGGGACACAGTATAAAATTCTTACTCATTTAAAATTATATACCTCATGTTACATCAATTAAAAGTAGAGTCGGAAATAGTCACAATTTAATTCAACAACGTGTCTTAAATGCAGTTGCCAATTTAATCTGAAATACTTCGGACAAAGTATCATTTACTAGCTCTGTTAAATGGAGTATGTCTTGTTCATTGGAGAGCAGTCGTTGATCTGACTGAATCGGCCCACGCCCAATCATGCAATCGTTACACGCTCGATTACCTACAAATTACCTACCTATCTTTTACTTTGAGCCTTCATGACTGAACGTCAAAATTCGTACACTGATCTCCACTTTACATAGAAATGTAATCAATTAGAATATTCCTAATGACAACAAATAGAGTCGTTATGATTTTGCATTTATACGCCTTCGCCTGTGGTCGAAATTTGTTCATAATATAGCTTTGTGTGGAGAATTTGCCTAGGTCATGTTGAGAGTTTTAGTATCTGCTTGTTAGTAGTCTAGGCGTGAGATATAAATTCCTGTTATCTTATATGTTATCATAGAAGCGGCTCTACTTGTCGCCTGTTATCCTTATTTATCCTTTGTTATGCAGTAACATAGCGGGATGTTATTTTACTTCATATAAAACAAATCTCTTAACTGTTTTGAAACATGTAAAGAGCTAGTAGGTACGGCCTATAAAATATATACGTATAAAATAATATAAAATATCCTTTTTGGTCAAAGCGAACTCGATTCTCCCTTTAAATTTAAATTAGTATGACAGAGTGCATTAAGGAGCATTGAATCGTACACATTAGCATCGAAACAATAAGGTTCGCAATTCACTACGAGTTAACTAAAGCACTTAGAATTAATGCACATGTTTAAATGTGAAAACAAGTACGCAATCTTTCGCTTCACGTTCCGAAACAAACTCACCATTATACGTAATTGCTAATGAGACACTCGACGCGACCGAACTCCTATAGTGTCCAATTTTACATTAAAATGTCTCACAAATAAAACCCTTTAAAGATAAAAAAACTAGTTTTGTGGAGTGACTTAATGACAATGTTAAATTCAATACGAATTGGTCCCGAAAGGTATAATTTAAAATGCATAAAATAATACATCACATTTTTAAATTGGTTTTGAAAATTGCATGTTGCCATTAAAATTAAAAGATCGAATGTAAATTGACTTGAATGTATTTCCTTAATACATATTAGAACTTTGTTATATCCTTACAAAACAGCGACCAACCCTTGTAAGTAACAATATGAGTAGGATTTGGTGAACGGAGGTCTTCAATGTACGATAGTAGGTATGAACCGTAACAACTGTTCTAAATGTCAATCAAATTGAATTATGAATAACATGATTGACGTAGGTAGGAGATAGTCTTATATGATTTGGTACTACAATTATCCTAGTGGGTGTAAACGCTTGGAAATGGTCCTGATTGTAACCGTCTCAAAGGAAGCTGACTCACACATGGAGTAGTTTCCTTTACGATAAATTTAAATCAGAGGTATGTGTTACCTCTTTAATATTCACTGTAGGAGCAGACGTCCCAAACTTCTTGCGGAAGGACATTGATATATTATGTGTCATTTTAATGCAAATACATACCTATCACATTATTATATTCAACGGAAGTTACCAAAGGGCTCAATTAAACACAAAGGTGAAATTTTATTTCTAATTTCAATAAAAAAGTAATCGGTTGGTATCTACGAGAATATATGTATTAACATATGAATTTCTATATATGTCTTTGGTGCTATGCATTTTTAAATTTTAATTGCCTGATTCTTTTAAAAGTATTATTGTATTCCTTGTGGGATTGAAAACCAAAAACATTTTTAAGGATCTGTCATTACTATCATTTTGAAAATTAGTCTACAATTACGGACTACGAATTGTTAAGGCGGACAAGAAACACTCTTATAATATTTTTTTATACTCTAACGTAATCTATGCTTCTGGCATAATACAATTACTTCAAAATTACCATGCCTAAGTACGTATTATAGGTACGTTTAAGTTTTTCCAAGGTGTTGTAAATTCATAGCATTCTACGCATTAGATACTTGTTTAATAAAGGTTTCGCCTACATCTACAGGATGTCGATTTATCCATATAAGGTAACATTTGAATGCAAAATTAACATTACTACCTTATCTAATGTGAGTTAATCAGTAGTTTTAATTACTGACCGTGTCATTTGTAGCCTATAAAGATTTTAAGTGGTTTACGGGTAAAGATAAGTTGTTCCTGTGTTATAAGTTTATTAGCATATACGTAGATATTTTTATTTAGTTATTTATAAATAGGTATATAGAGTTGCAAAATGGGGCAGTATCATTAAATGCTAAGAATTTTATGACAAATATAATCTTAAATCAGAGTGAAAGGCATAAAATATAGAGTCAAATTCATAAGGTCTTCAGTCATCGTATTATTCTAGACTTATATTATTTTACATACATTTTCATTATTAGCTCTATGGCTGTTTACTTTCTATCATATTGAAACAAACTATTCGCTTGTACCAAAATTGTAGTAAGAGCCATTTACGGATGCAAAGGTCTACCATGATTACTGGATTGCTTAATTCTACAAACACGATCTCAACTCGCTTTCATTTGCCAGTTATCCAATAGAACTAGGAAGCTTTTCTGAATAATAAACAGAGATAAGACAAACATAGTTAACCAACTCACTGGTCTGCGGAAGCACCATGATTACAATTTCTGTCCCAATCCAGCTATGCACGTGTACCGACTGAATAGTGATAAAGCAGAAATACTTACTTGTCCATCATTGGAACGATTTAAATTACATTTGATAGATAGGGCAGGCGGGCTAGTCAGCTGTCATCCATCTATGGACATATGCAGCACCAAAGAATTCCCCAGTTTACTGTCCTTAAAGTAGGGCATTTTTGCGCCTTATTTAAAATACCCTATGTTATAGCGTTCCAGGAATACATCGGGAGGAAGTTCGTTCCACATCCAGCACGTCCGCGCTAAAAAAGAACGCAAAAATCGAGCCGTGGAGGTCCGCCAAAGGATGACGTACCTACTTATGATTCAAATCGCCCATTAGAATAGAACACCTATCAAAGTTGGTAACATAAGATGATAATGAAGATGCTTAAATGAATAATACTAATACATATTAGAATAGATGTGGTAAGGCATAATACTCAAATAAGGCATTTAAACTTGATTCTTGACCTCTAACTTTAAATAACAGTTCTATTATTGACATTTAGTGCGTAAAAACATTTAATATAATCTACCTAACTATGTACTTAAGGACTTTTTTATGATTAACTTTGTAGGTGAAGGAAAATCTTATATCGTAAGAAAAAAATCGAAAACAGTGTCATGTAAAGTCCACATTATAGTAAATACAGGCTAATAATAGTAGGTGAACTAGTAAATTCTACGAAGTGTAGGTATAATGTGTATGTTGTTTGAGTTTCAGCGCCGTAAACTGTTGTTTCTCGGACGATGGTGTGAACTTGACCTTTCAAGGATTTAGATTTCTAGAATGGCTGTGACCTATATAATGTTCGAATATTAATCAACTTTCTCCCAGAGAAACCTTAACTAGGAGTAAGTACTTCTAAGTACAGCCCAAAAGCAACTTTCATGCGTAGAGTATTGTAGAGTCCTTTGTAGTTAGAGTCCAGTAAGACATCAGGATGGCGCTATTACGTTTATTTTTTAAAGAATTTTAGGGAGTGATACTTGTATACATATATAGTATCTTATATTAGTCCTCAGGGATTGCAACGCATCCGAGGCCGACCTCCAATAGGACTCCTATCCTACTTGCCCTTAATTATAGATTCCAATAGGCAACATTGACCGTTTACCAGAAAATGGCCTTCATGCGTTTGCTACCTTGATTTCACAAAAAACATGGGGACTAGTTTGTCTTTATATTAGGCAACGCCATTGAATTTATTAGCGACACTATATTATATTTATGTGTACGCTAAATTCATTTTGCGTTTATAAATACAAAATACAAATATTATCATTTCGTCAATTCATGATGAAAGCTCTACCTGCTTATGTTTTAAGGCTGTATCATTGCCATCATAAAGACATGCATAAATTTAACATAAACACAAGGCTGTAATTAAATTGTAATACATAATAATAATTTTGGATTATGTATATCAAAAAATTTTTTTGGAAACACTATTACTATAAGGACAAGGTGGCCTTGCCACGTAATCTATACCTATGCATGCCTCATGTTTTACTACAGTAACTAATAATATATTTAATGACGACTGCAGTAGGTAACTACTGAAATAATGATAGTATATTTATCTAAAACTCTTGCATAACATAATAATAGTTGAAAACAGTGTATTGCTTAGTAAAATATATTTTCTAAAATTAGTTGGCAGTCGATGCAACTGTCGGAGTTGAATCAAACGTAAGGGTTTAATCACACGGCGATTCACACTAAGTGACGTCCTCTGCACTGAAATATATGCCAACAGATGTGTTGCACTAGACTCATTGAAAGCAGGATATACAAAGTATTAGTGATTTTAATTTCAGCGTATAAAACTATTTATAGCTCATTTACTATTTAGCTACCCGATTTAGAAGCGTTTGGGCGTTAATAACGCAACTTACTAGCGTCGTGTGCGAGTAGATGTGTAGTCGTGTGCAAAAGCCCTAAACTTTTGCGTTATTCTGAAAACATTAAGAGTGACGAACGTTAGTTGTGCGTGAGGCCCGAGGAGTTGCCCATGAGGTGCGTGCCTCGTATGTAAACATGAAAACTTTGAGTAAAGTTCGCGTAAACACAATTTGTGTAAGAGCTACGGATGACGCGATCAGTTATGAAATCTTTTTAAATTCTCGTGTATTTTAATCTTCAAAATAGTTTGATGTCTTTCTATTTAATATCTGGCAAACATGAGAGCGGTAATTTAAAAGTATAATGCTTAGATAAATACTTTGGACGATGGATGTATTTTTATTTTAACGCATTCATTTCTTGTTTGTCTACTCGTTATGAAGACTCGCTTTCGTTTGTAAATAGGTACGCTTACTGTATAAACATATCCTCCATTTTAATTTTTAAAGGTTTTTCCTGCAATAGTTGTAATTATAAAAATATTTGTATTTTAAAAACGATGTGTTGTTAAGTTAAAAGTGAATAAACAATTTGTCCTAAAACATTTATAGGCCATACATTTTAAAATGGTGAGTGATGCGAATAAGGAGATATTATATCTACACCATATTTTTATAATCACCTAAAGCCCTAAAGTAGCAGCATGTAGCGTTTCTGTTTTCAATGTGAGGATAGCAACGCATCTGTGATCAACATCATATAAAAAATTACGTAAACTTGACGAAAGAGGGTTAAATTTCGAAAGAACTATAACAATTATCCCACATCTACACTTGTTAATTTGCAATTAGTTGGCAAGTAGGATTCAAAGAGAGTTTTGTTCAAATGGTACTAGTACAATATCGAAGTGTGAACCTCATGATATCACAGGCAACGTACTAATTCCACCAATTATCAAGATTAACGTAATTGGCACGGCATGATGTATGTATGTACAGCAGATTGTGCAAGAAAATACGTTACAAATGTATAACCGCACTAGTTTTAATAGCATTTTATTAACCAAATTGGAGTATAGTGCAAAGTATTTCTAGTGAAATTCATCACTTTACCTTTTCATCAAAACATTATTTATGTATAATATAGTTCTTCTAATTCAATAATGTATGTAGTTGGCGAATGACATCAGGATTTTAATAAAGTAAAATTGTAAGTTGTTGTTTTTCGTAAAAATTAGACGACATACAAATGAGTTCTGTACACATGTACTCGCGAAACTGAGCGCAGTGTATGTTTTATAGAAAAGCTTTCAGCTTGAGGGCTAAAGTGCGTGTGACCCGGTCTGGCCGGAAGGATAAGCATTACCTCCGCCCAACTAGAACGTCTAGCCGAGAAAGCGTTCTATAAACAAATTCAATAGGTCTAAACGAGTGAATTTTTATTCTGGGGCGATGAGATCATTGGGTGAATGGCCGATGGCGGAGCAGTTTTGGTGGAAATGGGTCGGTAGGACTTCATTGTGACATTGATTTGATTGATTTCCACTCTAAGTTTGTTTCGCATTAACTGTTATGACGTTATAAGTGCTCTACACCGCTGAGAATTGTAATAACGCATATTGGATGTTTTTTGTTCTACGTAACCATTTGGATTAGATAAAGAATACAGTTCAGTTTCCGCGGATTCAAATTTTCATCATAGCGATTAAAATACTAATGAGAAATTCAGATAAAATTACTATTTAAAACCGATCGCGATTGTTTGGTAGAGCAGAACGACTCGTGTAAGTAAGAATGTAGGTACTTATGGAAGAAACTGGGTAAGGCTTTTAGATTAAAATATAACTGCAGGTCTGATGGGAATATGCGTTACGGTGAGAGCACCTATCATAGATCGGTAATAGATAGATGAATTCACAATGCACTTCGTACATGCTTACTGGCAAACTCTGCTACAATTTCATGAAAACCCACACGTATCACATATGGCACATGTCGTTCCGCCTTCGTATCGTATATTTATAATACGGCTAGGAATGCCACTCACTCTCAGAACAATACTCACTAACCGTGTTGACAGATATGTCAGCTATCATTCGCGTTCATTGTTAAATTGCCAGGCGCCGTCTGCTCGCGACTAAATGTACTCTGAATTAGTTACCTCATATTAGACTTATCTCTCGTTAAACGACTTTAATTTAGAATTCTTAGGCCTATGAAGGTTTATATATTTTTCATTTAGATAATATTGTAGTGGATTTGTGATAGTGGTTTTTGAATTCAGGTACGTTAATTGGGTCCATTCGTGGCGAAAAAAAACTAATTTAGTTAAATTTGGCATTTGAATATTTTCGCAAAAAAAGAACCTACCCCTAAATACTAAATAAATACCATAATTATATAAGTATATAATTAAATATATTACTATAAAGATCTATCTAGAAAGATAAGTAGTACAGAAAATAATCTTAGTAGCTACAAAAATATTAATGCTAATACATATGTATTATCCTATTTATTACACCTATGTATTATCCTTTCAGTAATGATCGTATTATTAAAAGCAATCCAGATATTCTATTGGTGTTAATCTATTAATTAGTAGGAGTCAACTGCATATGATGGTGTTCAGCCTTCAAATTTAAATTTGAGCAAGCCGGTGAGTAACGCGGAGCCAGAAAATGGCCTATATTTGTAGACGTAAGATGATTATATTAGCCACTTTGAAAAGCGTTGACGCGCTCGGTTTATGAAAGTGGCGCCTGCCGTCGTCTAACACGCTAAATCATACAATTTGGCTTCGCGCCGGACAAAGACTAAATACTTGATACATATGTAACTGAGCATGAAATTAGTCAATTATTAATTTCAAGGGCCGATTCGTAGATGATTTCAAAAATGCAACATTGCCAAATTATTTCATCGCACTATAACGCAGGGCCCCATTTAGAATGATTTTTCTTCACAAACTATACAACTTAATATTTCGCATCGACAATAAAATTTATTAGAAATTTGAATGCATAAATATAATAAGTCAATTATAAATATAATTTACACCATAGATATAATGTTAATTAGAATAATAGATATGTACACACTACGTAGGTTTATCTATAAAGCATTTTCAGACTTCAAAATTCAAATACCTACCGCATATTACACATCTGATAGATGACCTTCCTAATAAGGTTTATTTAATTTTTCTTTGGCCAATGAGATTGTCTAGAGAATAAGAATAGGCAGACTTATCTCACTTTATTTGTCATGTCGTGGGTCTAATAAAATTTCTAAGCAATTGCTGCAAATGACAAAATAAGCAAGTAAACTTTGTATGCTGTCTGCTACATCGGGTAGATACTAAGATGAGCTGCGAGTACAGAAATAGTCGAGCAATTGCCGGTTACCATATTTTAGACATTTTATAGCGACTCGAAACTAAGTTGAGAAGAGAAGGTATCTACTAATTAATTTTACTTTTTAGACAGTAATTCGTAATTTCGTTGATTGGATTTATTTAGCTCGCAAGGCGGAAATAGGCAACAATTATAAATAATTGTTTATTGAGAACAGTTTTCGAACGAGTTTAAGACTGAAACACCGGTTTGGCTAGTTGTTACGATGACAATTTATGAAATATTACATTTAAAAGATAATTGGATAAAACGGGGCTAGTAGTTGATAGGCATTCAACCATTTGGTCAGCAAATATTGGAGATAGGTATTACGAAAATTCATCAACTGAATATGATTTTTCTTACCTAACGACGATCGAAGGTAATTGTTTTAGTAATGTTTTTGTTATGAATATACTTTCTATAATTTTCTTAATTTCAGAGATACAAATTAAAATTGTACTTAATTGATTGCTATGCCGTCACCGGTAGGTAGGTACGTTAATTCTGTCTTCCAATATTAGTAGTAACTACTGTATTCCGACTCAGAAATAATATTAATTAAAGCAAAAAACGACATATGTAGGTTTAATTGGTTTAAATATATAACAAATGGAATAAGAGTGAAAACATTCAAAGTACAAGAATTCAAACACGTCTGTATATTTTTTTACACAGCTTTGACAAAATTTAAAAGATTTTTTGTTTATTTTTTATTACAATGTTTTCCTGTGATATTTTCCTTTACTATCAGTTTCTATAAGATACCAGTGACGTCAAATTATCAGATGTCCTATCATTAATACCCGGATGTGCACCGATAAAAATTGATTGTCATTAATAATGACTCATTATCATCTTTGACGCAAAATACTGAGAAAACATTTAAAAGTTACATTAAGTCTTAAACATATCACAATTAAAGGAAATTAAACAGCTAATGTATAGGAACTGATATAAATAGATTTAATGGTTTACTGTTGCTTATTATAAGGTCTGTTTGAAGTGGGTTCAGGGCCGTTTATTAGGTCGATGGGTGTTATGATAGCTCATCATTTTAATATAGGGCTACCGGTTAAAACATTAAATAGTATCTGCAATGTATCAGATAGTAGTGGTAGACAACATTGAGTGATATTGCTATTTTGTCGTTTTAAAAGTTTGAAAAGCTACAGGTATATGTTGATGGTAAACACAAAATTAAAGTAAGTAGGTACATATCTAATTTTCTAAGCTACAAACAAATACTTACCAAATAAAATAAAACTTGTTTGTTTATAAGTTAGTCTATGAAACGGAGGAAATTTTTGAAGAGGCATTTTAATAATTTTTCAATCAATTACGTATTATATCGAAAATCTTTAAAACTCATACGTAAATATGAAACAACCTTGCACAGAGATAAAACTCAGCGGAGACGCGCGCGGTAGCATGTTTAGAAAATATAGCATGTTCTCAATTCCCAGAAAGAGGGATTAGACCACTGTGCGGATGAAATGGCAATGTGTAAAGCAATATATAGAGTAAGAACGGAAGTAATCGCAGATTTGTGGCGAGTCTGTCGACTAATTGACGGCGTTGGACCACACGCCGATAAAACCTACATCGCCGAATTATAACCCCGAAGTAGGTCACATCAACATTTTCAATACAACACAGTGTAGTGCTGTTAATGCGAAAATTTACTGTAGTGCATTACATCATGTTCTATTTCAACCAAATAATTTTCATTCAAATCTGTAAGCAATGCTTTAAGTTTGTTTACAATAAATACAAAAGATTGCTTTTAGTTTTCGATCTTAAGCGAGAAGTGAAATTTATCAATTCAATAGTTGGTATAATTTCTGATAATGCCATTTTATGCATAAAGTAGGTAGGTACCTAGTGATCGTTTGAAATGAAATACAGGAAAGTATGTATGTGTATGAAATCAAAATGAATGATGTGAAAGAGACAATAAAAATCTATTTTTTTATAAAATACCTATAACACTAAATAGAAAACAATAAACACTTAAATGGATTAAATCTTCGTTTCGCATATGTATTCTGAACTTATTCAAAGATGTTTAATTTCCTAATAATTTGTATTAAAGTGTGGTACTTTGCAGAAGAGCTATAGATACATATCACGCCCATGGGGCCCTAATCCTAACAAGTGGTATCGATAAATTAGTCGCGATGTGATTGGTGACATCACCGTCTGCAGACCGACCTTCCAGCTAATAGCATCATACGTTTTCATGGTACGACTTTAACTAGAACGAACTGTTTTCAACAACTCTATTTCAGTGTAGGTATCTACTAGACAAGGCTAAAACTGCAAATTAAAGACCTGACGTCTAGGAATTGCGATAAGGATAATAATTAATTTGAATATCTGAATATTTATTTAATACTAGCTCATCCCCGCGGTTTTACCCGCGTTTCAAAAGTAAAAAAAAGAATACGTATTTAAACATAAATGTCATCCCACGCTCCGCAATGCCGCAAGCATACGCGTGGTGCGCGCGCTTATGGATTAAAAAAAAATTAAAGTAGCCTAGACCTTCAGCTATCTTCCAGTGAAAGTCCCGTCAAAATCGGTCCAGCCGTTTAGAAGATTAGCTCAGCCAAACAG
>DWMA01000400.1:0-11486 GCA_018252035.1 Urbanus sp. 3 SS-2014
CTTTTATTTTTCAAAATTGTGTCCGTACTATAAATTAATTATCACTTTCTTGAACGAGGAAGGAAAACATCACGAGGAAGCCGAAACGCCCAAGAGTTAGAACTGTAGAACGTAGGAACGAGATTCTCAAGGGTGTGTGACCAAACTGCACGTAGCCAGCGCGGCCATGACTATGACCTAAATGTCATATGTAGAAGACACCCCGTAATGGATAATTATCACTGCAGTGATAAGCGCTGCTGCATTTTGGATTGAAATGTGTAATAAATGAGAGATACTCATGCCAATCATTGACACGTCATTCTTAGGAGTCATAAGACATCTGTGACCGATCTGACGTAGGAATTCCATCCTATTTGAGGTTGATTACAGATGTCCATAAGTGGTAGTAGCTACTTAGATAAAGTTAATTTCATGCTCGTTTTCTCTATTTTCGTAGCGCAAGATATCTACGAACGTTATTTTAAACTAGAACGGTGTAATGATTTATTCTTTGCTTTATTATTTTATTCCTATTTGAATCATGTTTTCATCCCTTTATTGATATAGGATAACTGGAAGAAACTTGTAACAGATAAGCAATTGGAAGACGAGATTGAACCGGACTCTGATTTTGTTATTATATGGTAAAATTTATTCTAGACAAGGAAGACTGAAACTCAGTAATTAATGATAAGCTGCCTAAAGTATCTTTGAATAAAAAGGAAAGTGCCACCCAACCAATAAAATGCATAAAAACCTCCGATTGGCATGATTTAAAAAATCGATAATTTGACTATCGATAATTTAGGATTTGTTTAAAATATATCAAATGAAAAGAAAAAATAAATTTATAAAATATGATAAACTTCAAGTCATGAAAGAGTTAACAAACTTCTTCACACTTACTTATTTGCATGAAAAAATATTTATCACTTGGATACCGACAGTGAAGAAAATCGGTACCCGGGATATATCATGACGTAAAATCAAAAATGTGTGACAATTTTAGTATCAATAAGATAGGAAAGGTAGATTATAGTAGGAAGAAGAAAGTTAAAGCATAAAACTGTTCTCTGATAGGTCCGTAGTATATTGCTCGTTACAAAACCCCCATTGGACTAATCACAATTGTCGATGATGCGTATATATTTGTGAATTCTTTTACGCGTCTTTGGATTCCAAGTTTCACTCATCAACCTTCATATCAGGTATGAGAATCGTCACGTTGTTATTTTTCGTCATATCGAACGCCAAGTCCGGGTGGTAGGATTTCATGTGCGTCTTCCAGCTGACACGTTGATTAAACTGTTTGTTGCATAGCGTGCAACTGAATCTTTTGTATTCACTGTGTATCCACATGTGTTGGACGAGATTCTTCTTCCTCGGGAACGATTTCGAGCACACCGTACACGGGAACAGCTTCTCCTTTGTGTGAACAACTCTGTGCTCATCCAAATTCCTCTTCGTATCATATTTGTTCCCGCAGCAGGAGCATACGAAATTGTCGTCAGTGTGTCGTATTTTGAAGTGAACGCGGTACTTCTTTCTATCCACGAATACTTCTGGGCATTCGGGGCACGCGTATGTCTTTCGTTGCGCTCCGTGGACCTCCATCATATGTGCCTGTTTTACGTTCCAACTCACGAACCTCTCGCCGCATATGTGGCAAAGGTGGGACCAACATCGCTTCGACGTGTTCAAGTGCTGTCTCTTCGCTTCCGTCGACGGGAAGCTCTGCTTGCACTTCCTGCATATTCTCTCATCGCCTGTATGGCAGTATGTTATATGGTTCCTTAACGTTGTAATCGTCGCGTACGACTTGCCACACGCCTCGCACGTGTATTTTAGGAAGTGCGTCTGTGTGTGTCTGCTTAACTGCCTCAGGCAGATGGACTTCGCGTTGCATATCGCGCATAGTAATCTATCCTTTTCCAATTTAAACGGTTGCATACCAATCTCGTAATCTAATTCAATCTGAATCGCATGTTTATTGACGAGGTGATACGCCGCGTCGTTTACAGATTCGAATCGTTCGCAGCAGAACCTACAGCGGTGGTCGGTGCAATCCGCTTTGATGTACCCCTCATTGCAGTGTACGAACGCCATGCGAACGTTGAACGAAACGTGTTCCTTCTCCATGTGTTCCCTGTACATAGCTGGATCGTCAAAGCTTTCGCAGCAGTACACACAGACCATGGTATCCTCTGGCAGCCTGAACGGGTACGCTGTCGTGTATTTCACTATTACCTCCGCGTTCCGCTTCGCCATCAGATAACCATCATTTATGTCTAGAACAAAAAGAAATGCCCTTGGTCATTCACTGTCCAGTCATTCGCCGTCCCGTCCGATGTAGAATCTAGATTTATATTGCTTCCTATAAAAATGATATTGTTTCACAGTTAATAATGCTTTATTTTAATATTTGGTGCTATTATTATAAAATGTTCAGGAGTTTGGTTGGATATAATGATACCTAAGATAAAGATAAGAAAAATGTATATGGTTATTCTTTTGAATATTTGAATCCTCAAAATCTAAAGGATGGTTGAGCGGATTAAAAGAATCATATAGCTTATAAATTCAATTTATTATTTCCTTCAGTAAATAAATTTAAACATATAATCAAACAATATTCGATCAATAAATTAATTGCTGTTCTATATCAAATATCAGCAATCGATCAACAAAGAAATAGTTATAGACATACATGTATCAAAAATGCAAACAAGTTGAGAATCGAACAGCTTCATAACATTGCACTGTGCTGAATCACACTTCAAGACAACACCATCGAAATAGATGCTGATAAATGACAAATTGCAAACTTAACATCAACTAACCTAACTTATATAGGTAATATAACTAACGGTGTGGAAGTCCTTTTCAAACGAGTAGGATTTAAGTAGGCCATAGTCACATTGGGCAAATAAAACATTTCTCAGAACACCATTGATAACTACAGTGGCAGCAGTAGACTATTGAAATTTATCTGACTCTGCTGCAGAGGTGGCTCTGCATGTCTATACTTTAGTTTCTAGCCGCACAGACAATAACCGTATCAAAAAATCGCAATTTATATTTTTAAATGTTTTATCAATTCGCTGCCGCCCCTGAAGTTAATAAAAATTGGTAGTTAAGATCAAATAGTCTCCGAAAATTGTCAAAAAAGGTCATCAAAGATAAATTTGCCTCCCCTCGAAACTGCCGCCCTAGGCTTGAGCCTACTCAGCCCCGTGGTAAATCCGCCACTAGATAACAATCCATCGTTTACTCAATATATTTTGCTTTATAAAGTGTTAATTAGTGTTCAAAAACCCACGCATTTACGACAATCGGTGCATGGTATTGGACATCCAGTACGATAAATCTAAATTTCAACAATACACTAGAAATTAACCAATTCCGGATGGTAAGACTTCATATGCGTCTTCCAACTGACTCTCTGGTTAAACGTTTTATTGCACAAAGTGCATCCGAATCTCTTCTGTTCGTTATGGATCCAGCTGTGTTGTATTAAGTTCTTCTTGCGCGCGAAAGTCTTTGAGCAGACATTGCAAATGAACGACTTCTCCTTCGTGTGAATCACTATGTGCTCGGTGAGGCTACGTTTGTTATCGAACTTGATTTCACAGAACGAACAAGAGAATGTGTCTTTCGTGTGCGAGAGGACGAAGTGAGCGCGATACGGGATCCATTTATTGAAGGTCTGTCCACAATCAGGGCAGGTGTAGACTTTGGGAGTATGTCCGTGAACGGCTATCATGTGATCCGTTTTCTGTTTCCTCGACACAAATCTCATCCCACAATGACTACAGGATTGGGGCCAGCACTTTTCCGAAGACAATACGTGCTCCCGTCTCGCCGCACAGTTCGGAAATGCAGTCTTACATTTGATACAGATTTTAAACTCGCTGTGTCCGAACTGGATGTGCCGTTGCAGATTCTCGCGATTGATGTACGATTTGCCGCAATGCTCGCACGTGTACTTGTGATAATGGCCACTCGTGTGCCGACTGAGTTCTCTCAAACTCGGCAGTTTTGACGGACAAAGCGCACAGACCCATCTGTCTTCGCCTAGCTTGAACATCTGCATGCCAGTTTCGACGTCAGTGTTGATCTTCTTACCGTGGTCGTCTTTCAAATGATAGGCGATCGCCACGATAGTTTTGAAGGGTTTCGAGCAGATGCGACATGATAGATCTGTGCAGTCAACCTTGAGGAATTCGTTGTAATTGCTGACCGTGTGAGCGAAGGCTGTGTCGACGTTGTATGTTGAGTGTTCCTCCTTCATGTGCGCGCGGTACTCCTTGGGATCCTGATAGTCCTCGCAGCAGTAGACGCATACCATCCCGTTACCTGGCATCCTGAACGGATACGCCGTTGTATATTTCAAGACAACCTTAGCGTTGAGTCGCGCCACGACTAACATATCGATTTCTAGAACAAAGAGAATGCCATGGTGACAATGTGCTCTTTCATTGGTTACATTGGGGGTAATGTTAGTTTTTATCAAATTAACACGAACAGTTTAATAAGAATATTGTATCAAGTGGTAGGTGCCGTTCGCGCGCTCAACGACTAACGATAAAACTTAGGTTATAATTAAAAAATAGGTTAACAAACCTAAATTGGACCAAAATTAAATACAAGGGTTGTATTAGAACATCAGAAAAAATACAAGTGCAGTATATTTTTAAGTATTTTCTCTAACACTGACAAATCCTCAAATTTAAACAGCACCCTCTATCGTGCCGTGGTGACCAAGCTTTTAACGTAAACTAAGAGATGACGCTTTTAACGAATCTGTCACGTATTGTTGACGTAATGAAAAAGCATTTTATTGTGCGATATAACCTTGTCGAGTACTATCAAGTATCGTGTGATTTGTATGGATATTTTGTCGGTTTGCGTGAGAAAGTGTAATAAAGAATACTGCGACTATTTATTGATAGTTTAGATTTGTAGATAATTTTATACCGTTAATAAATAATTTAATCGATTACTTTGTAACTAAATCAATTTGTCATTCCGTGTCACTGCTATTAAAGTAATGAATACCCTTCAAAGTAAAACTCTGAAAACGTGATAAAATCGTGAAGTTTCTTCAATGAATATTCAAGAAAATTATAATTTAATCTAATTAATTTAACGATAATTTAAAAGGACGACTTAAGTAACTAAAGATGATGAATCCTTAAACCAACATTTAATTACAAGACCTTTTTTTGTTAACGAGGGTGAAACCTTTTAAAAGGTTTCCCAACCCTCGGGAGCGAAGCCGGGTTATGTGGGATTTTTACCGCACTAAAACCCCCCCGGTGACCGTCCTCGGCGCTCCGAAGACCGACTCCATGATCTCAGCATGGAAAGCTATTCGGAGTCCTCTGAGCGCGTTGCCCATCAGACTCAGCATCTGGTGAGCGATACTCTCGCCGCACCGTCAGGTGCACGGCGGTATGCGACCACACAAACCGCTGACCTTCCCGGGGTACCGGGAGGTTAGAGCTCCTTCTTACGACAGGCAGGAGATACCGTAGCCTGAGCGTAGATTCTGGTCCCGGATCTACAACCTGGATAGCCTGGATGGTCTTTTTCCTATCACGTTTGGATCTGGTCCAAATGATGTACACATTCGCATTTTGGCGTTTTTAATTACAGTATCTTGTAATGCTACTAACGCGAACATGCGAACACTCACAAGGTAATAAAGAGCCCGTACACAAGTTTTAATAGCGGTATTGTCTTCCGTGGTTGGAGAAATGGTTGCCACTGTCAAAACTACATCTCATAACAGCTATGTTGAGCGCTTCTGTGTTTTGGTGGGATAGATGCTGATTGGTTTTGAAGCATAGGAACGTATCAGCAGGCTCTCCCACTCTACGTATGAGTGCTTCGCAAATGTATGTTACGTGGCATCTCCCCCTTGCCTGCCCCCATCCCCGTCTCTCATAAGGACATAACAATAAAAGTACAAGTAAGATTAAAGAACTGTTTAATGCTCACTATGTTTAATATTAATATATCTTAAACTATATTATTCAATTACTTTACTACAATAAATCCTCATTTTAATGTAAGATAATCTGTTAGCCCAAACGACCTTTTTTGCAACTTCAGCAGAAGTGATCAAAAACAGAAGATCTTCAGCCATAATATTAGAATTACACTCCATTATCTTCAATTTTACCTCAAAAGTTCGATCAAACTTCAATGCTGCTGAGAATTTTTAAATTACGAATAATCAAAACTGCTTTTGCAAAGTATGCTAGATTCTCCTACCTAATTCTTCAGAACGACAAACGCATTATACTTACACTCAACGTGCTGAGTAGACCTAACTATAAACTTCTTTCACAAAATATGTAATAGAAAAATTAATGGGCCGATCGTAAAGGTCAAATGTATAGATCATTTCGTTACATCACTCTTAACTATCCTATTTCTATCCTACGTCAAATGTTTCGCGAGATGCCGTTTCATTCTCGACATGCACGTAAACTTGAGACCGCAGTGCTTGCAAACCGCGCAGTCGTCTGAATGCTGAAGTCTAAAATGGTCGTAATACGCCATGCCTGTCGCGAAAGATATATCGCACTTCCCGCAGTGATGAGTCTTCTTAACGGCTCCGTGCTCTGTTTCCATGTGATGCTTCCGACTCTTAAAGTCGAGGAATCTCTCAGGACATTTGCCACAAATGTACGGCATGCAGGACTTTTCGACTCTTCGATGTTTCTCCTTCGCCTCCATGGACGGAAAGACTCGCTTGCAGAGTCTGCATGAGACCTCATAGTCCTGATGCTTCAATCGCACATGTCGTAGGAGACCAGTGGTCGCGACGTAGCTGTTCCCGCACACATGGCACACGTAGCTCAGGAAGTGGGTTATCGTGTGCCTGTTCAGATGGAACAACGACGGTAGGGACTTGTCGCAGACGGCGCAAGAGAAGACGCCCTTTCGGAGATGATACGGCATCACGCCAAGCTTTCCGCTCGCAATTCTCTGGCCGTGCTCCTTTTTCAGGTGTTCCGCTATTGTTTCCAAATCGACGAATCCCTTCGCACAAAGTCTGCATTTCAGATTCGTTACATCAGCCTTTATAAACTCCAGTTTAGGTAGGTTGTGGAAGGCGACTTTGAGGCTGAACGTCGCGTGTTCTTCGTCCATGTGGCGTCTAAACTTATCAGGGTCGTCGTACAACTCCTGGCAGTAGACGCACAGAATGCATTCATCATTGACGCGGAACGGGTACACTGTGGTACACCGCAGGAGTGTCTCGGCATTATCCAGCGCCGGACCGTACCACTCCTCTAAAACAGAAAAATCTCCGCTGTAGACGTTACTGCGATTGGTTGGCGATTTTTACGACTTTACGACGACTAATGGACGCAATTTAACCCTTCTGTTTTATTGTGCTAACGGGCTATAATAAGCAACCGCCGATGACAGATATTTGCTATGTGAAATTCAAAGACATTGCCTGCATTACAGGATATCTCTTGTGCCGATTTCATAACGCTCCGGGAATCTTACGAAACGTTTCTATATACCGATTGTTATTTTCGTCGAGACAAAACGTATAATGCAGATGATATTCAAAAGACAAGTATGAATAAAGACATAAGATGGGTAAGAGATTGAGTTCATATTAATTGTTATAAAATTTTGTGCATAAAGCACAATGTATAGGCATACTGATAGTGAAAAGACACAAATATGAATAATACACACATAGAGAACGTAGATATTCGAATGTCATAAATATCAACAACACATTAAAAGCTTTTAATAGCACACGATGACGTCATAATGTTGTTTGTATGTCTAAACGCATGAAAATATCGATATCAAGTAATAGTATACCTCAATCGTTCATTTATACGATATCAACAACATGATATCATTCATCGACAATATCAATTATAGAAATTTTCAGTAAGTTAACGCTAAGTAACAGAAAAATCCAGGCATATTTATGTCATAAATAACGAGAAGAAAAAAAAATCGATTATGCCTTGTAATCTATTTTCTTTGTTTCTTTTTAAATGTAATACATATAATCGATAAATGTTAGCCTAAGAAACTTAACTTTAATCGACTCATTTCTTACTTATAAGGGTGATACTACACGATGCATTTAGACACAGATAAAACATAAAACGCCTCGTGTGTGACGAGCTTAATGTCAAATTGTCAAACAAAATTACAATCGTGTACTTTTTACAGTACTTAGGTAGATTTTTATTGTAAAATGATACCATATAATGAATTGTAATTCCGTGTAACAATTTGTCTAACATCTGTACGACTGAATGGACAGATTTGAATGTAAGAAAAAAAATCAAAAGTAAAAACAGTTTTTTGATTTTTTTAAAGTTATTTTTAAGCGTCGAAGCGTTAAAAAATCGAAACCAAAAACTTTTAAACCTTATTAATAACACAGATGGAATCGTGCGAATTAAAATATACATAACTACATATTTGATAGGTATATCTGTCCGTTCAAACATCAGATATTGTCCGGTAAATTATAATTCAAACCGGCTTCATATGGATATGTCTCAAAAAATATAATTATTTATAAATCTTTTAAATTTAATTTTAAGTATTTATCATCAGAGCATTGGTATTTTGTATTTACATTGTAAGACTTACCTCTGGATCATCGGCATAGACAACATTCTCTTCTGATGATTTATTTACTATGAAAAATCTCATGTTTTTTTGTTGGTTAAAAAACACATTTATGAGAATAAATGAGAATAAGAGAACGATGTATTAATTGAATTAATCTATTTTCAATGAATAAGAGTGTTTATAAAAAATTAAAAATTAATATAAGTTTCTCTAACATATAGCTCAATGTGTCCCTTTTAAAATCATTAGCCTTACCCTTTAAAAAAAAACTAGCCATATAGGCCAAAAATCAAAAAAGTTAATGTATTCAATTGTATTGCATATAAGTCATTCGTTGTCTTCACCCTGTTAAACCTAAAAAGATACACACAAAGAAAAAATAACAAGTAACACATATATACGCTCTGTTCAATTTCCACCGTATTGCAAATAAATTCAACAAGAAATAAAGATATAGTGTACACGATATTATTATACCAGCTAATGGCCAAAGTAAATAAAAAAATATACAAAAAATAATGTTATCAAAAACTATAAATAGCTATTTGTTTTATGCATTCTGGTCAAAAAACCTGATTTATTTCATATCATGGTATAATTTATTAATTAATATCATTATTAACAATTATTATGAATAGATTATTAATAATAAGATATATTTTAAATAAATGTAGGTTATTTTATAATTTTAAAGAATAATACACTCCTACCTACGATTGTTAAACGTTAATATTTTTGTTCCTATGCTTGATGTTTTTTTAAAGAAATCGAAATGTATTTCCTATTTTAAGTGAAAGTGAAGTGAAGTTTTCTCTTTTGGAAATAAATATCTTAAACCTTATGATTGTTATCCTAACTATTATAAATGCGAATGTCCGTTTATTTGTAACGCCTTCACGCTTTAACTACTCGACCGATCGTTATGAAATTTGGCACACACATGCTAGTAGTCCGGAATAGGACATAGTGTACCTTTCATTCCAAAAAAAGATACTCCTACTCCTGAGGGATAGAAAAATAACTTTTATACCTAGAACCTACCTACTTTTACACCTACGGCCAATTGATAAGATTGAATTGCATTTGAATTATACCTGAAGTATACAAACCTAATATTTAACGCGAGCGAAGCCGCGGGCAAAAACTAGTGTGATATAAAAATAGCAATTTCAACGAGCAAAACAACATTACAAGAACGAGTTGCAATAGCTAAGGTATTGTTTGACTATAGAAAAAGATCAACTTTTTGAAAGGGTGTATCTGTTATATAGGCTGTGTCTATGAGATATTTATAGAAATTGATTCATTCTTAAACAAGTCTGTATTACAATTTGACTGTTTTCTTATTTCCTTATCATATAAGTGCATGGATGTTTGAGCTAAACTGTTGAATATTTTTATGCTACATTCGTTAGTTGTAGGACATAATTTGTCGTTTCCTTGAGAATGTTAGTTTGTTTTTTTATTTTTTATATTATAATTCGCATTTAAGTGAAATGTATTTTTAGACACACACGTTTCATTATTCTAAGGGCGTTGTCACGGTTGCGATTTATTTTTGTGTTGCAAGTTGTCGCGGCGATGTCGTTGCGTACGCGCAACGGGCCCGCTACTAACGCGTTAATGAATCGCTTTTAGGGATAACCATGGAGGAACAAATCGCTTTTGTGACTAGTTTTCATGTGACATGTAAAATCGCGCTGTCCCGTCCTAATATAAACATGCATTGTCTACGAACAGCTTGAAAAATAAATTTTGCATTGGCTTCCTTTTTTCGCTTATATGGAGGTTTCGTTAAATTCGTTCATACATACATATATTTTTATAGTTTATTTTCGTTTATCATACGTATTCATTAGGTATTAGACAATGTATTCCAAATTAGTTAAGTTAAATTTTGTATGTTACAGTCAGAGTATGTCAATATAGGAAAACCATAGTATTTTTGGAAAATTAAAAATCAACGTAACGCTGCTATTTATTTCTGAACTATTATTCGTTGCTTTTTGCGGCTCAAACATGAAAATATAAACTATGAAAAGAAAATTTAAAACAATATAAAATTTAAAGTTTTTATTTTATTTTATTATATGTGTTATAATATAAAATAAAACACTTAGGTAACCAATATGGTCACAATTAGTCGAAAAAAATAGTTTTTTAAGTGTATCTAATACGTGCATGTCAAATCTTTGTACATTCAAATGTGTGCGCGTGAATTTAATATTGAGGAAAATGTATAAAACCGTTGCCGACCACTTAATCTGTATGTACCCCAAGTTTGACTGACAAACTTAACTATAATGTAGATATACATTAAGTTACTACTAAGTACACATCATTAACTATAAATATGCGGTTTAAAACTCATAAAATAGGACGTCAATGTGGGCATTTAACTAAGCTTTGGGGTAACTGTGGTGAAAAAATGTTTAAAAAAATCGGTATCTGCTATGTTCATCAGTTCCTGCGCCTGAGTTTAAACCAAATGGTAATGCAAAAGTATACGGAGGAATTCATTGCGTTCGATATTATACCGAATTAATTTTTATCCGAAGTTACAGCACCTTAGTTGAAATGGTTCAAAAAGTATCAATAGGTTTATACAATTAATAATAATTCTATAATAATTACACGTTCACGTTATATCTCAAGATGCAGTCGCTATCTTTATAAACAAACTTGTTAACCAGATAATAATAATAAGCTCTTGAAAATATTGCATCTATAGCTTGCCCACTTTTGTTACTTCTAGATATTTATATGTATATTAAAATAATTATTCAATAATATTTCACAGTTGTTATCTTTAGTATAATCTTGTTTAAAATATAATATTTCATACTTTCATAGCATTATTTTAGTTGAAC
>DWMA01000401.1:0-11471 GCA_018252035.1 Urbanus sp. 3 SS-2014
GGCGTGTTAACCATTGCGCCATCCGGGTCGTCAATATTTATTATATGTAGTTGTGTAATGGTTTAGTCATATACTACAACACCGAATACCGAGTACCTAAATAGTGAATGACGTATACCAAATGTACCTATATGCATATACGACTACCCTTATCTGATTGTACATCAGCTTATTCACACATAATTTAGTAGATATGCTTCCTGTTGCCTGTAATATTAAGATACCTTTCGACAAATCCAACTGATCCCGTTTTAATTGCCTCCGTGACCCAAAAAGCGAACGTTTTAAGCGACGAACGAACATTACAGGGATATTTTCACCTATATTGAATAGACTCTAAAGGTTTTTAAGTGACAGAAAACTTTCAAGAAAGACGACAGTTGAAATGCTTTTACTGGCAAATGTCCCGTGTAGGATTAAATTTTTCATTCCAGTTTCAAAGGTTTTCAAATATTATTTACAAATTAAATTGGCCACAACCAATTTTTTTTTGTAACAGTCAAAGTACTATTTAATACTAGTAACAACTTCTTTTTGTTTAGTTCTGGTATGAAGAACATGATTAAACGACATACATAGGTATGATATATAGATACGTACCAATTAGACGTGTTACATCTCATAACTTCAGTATATCAACGTATTTGTAATAGAACTCAGATATGAATCTGGCAATATGTGGGGACTGCTAAATATCGGCATATATGCATAAAAATAATTAATTAACAACCGGTAACACCTAACATAAACAATGTCCTCCGGAGTGCTTAATCACTGGAGTGAGTAATAAATTAGAGAGATTATGAAAAGTTATGTCTGAGTTACATCCAACTGGTTAGTATTAGCATAAATCGATAGACAGGGAAGCAAATATTTGGCAGCCAGCCAGGCTGTGCATGCTGACTCTGCAGAATGATCGTCGACCATTGACATGACTTGACGTAGATGGTGGCTTTTTAGTTCGTTACGAATTAGGCCGACTAAATAGGTCAGGTCGGTGATCACTCCACTCCCCCATGTTGCCATTTAATCCTTCCTCATTCGCAATCATCTCCTTTTTATTACGCCACTCGTCTAGACTTTTACTGCGCCCAGTGCCACTTTTACGTTAGTCATCGTAAAACATGATCACACAACATATCTTCCGTCAAATGTTTTACGGTCATATTTTGTAGCTTACACTAAAATGTTATCCTACTTGTCATATATAAATATTCGCGAAAGATTGTTTACTAAAAAAAGCTGTATATTTTTATTTCTGTCAAAGTCTGACGCCCGATTTATTATGACACTGCATTTCAATGGTACCTTTTAGTTTATTGTTCTAAACGATTATACATATAGGTATATTTGTAATAAAAATCTGTTTGATATTAGGATACGTGTAACCTTATTTATACCTTATAGATTTACCTTATAGTCTTGGTACCAATATTTGGTCTGCGCACAGTTAGTTTGCTTGATTCTAGGAATTCGACCGCAAATCAAACATCAAATTGTGTGCCTCATACTGACTACCACCTCGTATTTACATGTACACAGTTGTAAGATGTATAAAATGATTCCATTTAATCGATTTTTTTAAGTAAAACACATAGATATACAAAACAAGATTTTTTCAAACTAGAAAATTAATAGTTATGATGTTCATAAATAAAAGGCGTTATAGCGATTGTACTTTTTACTAAATTTTATTTCTTCTAATTTAAATTAAAAATATTTCTTTCATTAACATTGAGATGAGATGAGTAGGTACGTCGTAGTAATTTTATTTCGAAATTATGCGACCTATACATACAAACGAAATTCAGAAAATTACCTGATAAAATTACGAGAAATATGTAGTGTTACTTCATACTTGTGATTGTAGGGAAAAAAGGGTCCCACGCAAGGGTGTGGAAACCAAAACCCTTAAAGAATACCTACTGTTTAGAAAGATTTTAAAACATTATAGCAATATTGTCTCTCAAAATGCCTTCTTAAGTAAAAAGTTGTTGTAATATGCACTTTTGAAGTTGTTAAAAGGGTCCCTACAAATTTTTATATGGACTGGAAAGTTCTGAATAAAATTGTACAATTTATAAATACAAAAAAAAAAGATTAAGCGCCTGTAGATAAAACTTTGCTTTTTCAGTGATTGAGAAATAAGTTATAGGTAAATTTATTTTTGCTGTTAATAAATAAATTTTCACTCCAATTATGAAACCCTCGCTATGGGTGGTCCAATGTTTTGCCATTTATCATATTAAGTAGTAATAAGATTGTTTTAGTAAATTAAATTCTATAATTATGATAGTTTAAGTTTGTGCCATGTTTTGTAATCGGCAATATTTCGTACTCTTAAATTTGTTTTCATTCGAATCCAAACATATTTTCAATAATTAATTAATTACCTATTCAATTAAGTTTATTTTAACATTATCAGTTGTAAACGACTGACTACTGATATAAATATTTACGCATAGGCGTAATAAGTACAAGGTTAAGTCATATCTCCAATCTCTGCGGTAAAAGCCAGGCTCTGAGTACGGTATTTCCTACCATCTATTTCAACTTACATTTTTATCTTGGGAGATTGTAAAGAGGGTTGATTTATGAGTCCTTAGAATTCATGTAAATTCTATATTACGCTGTGAATAATTTAACAGCGCTAAGTAAATCAGATAGAATAAACTTTTAAATCCGAATACTTGTTACAGGGAAATGAAAATATCCTCCGCAGTATCACTTGCTGGAGGAACGGAGCGGCCAGATCGTGCCCTTACAGCTACTTTCACGTTTTTAAATCTCGTGGCTGGTGCGAATGGTGGTAATGTTTGGAGACATGTAGGACTCGTGAGAGGCAGGAGTGTAAGGCTTCAAACTATTGTTTGGCCTGGCGGTCGTCTTGTCGCTCACGGTCAATCCGCAGGTGCTCGCACTATTTTTCGCATAGTAACGGCTTTAGCTCCGCCCTTTGTGATGGAAGGGGAGCTTGACGAAGACGGACAGTGCCTACGGGGACTTCTTTGTCATCGACCACAAACGTCCGATCGAGATAATCTTACTTTAGTTTTCAATGAACTCGAGCGAGAAAGCGATCAAGATATAGACGACTTCTTCTTTCCTACTTCTAAACCGACCCCTTATAAAATGGCCTCTCATTGTTGTTATGGATTAGCTATGGATTTATTAGAAAATATTGCTCAAGAATTAGAGTTCGATTTTCACTTATATATTGTAGAAGACGGCCTATATGGATCCAGAAAACTCGTAAAACCATTTCGTAGAATTTTCGAAAATAAAAATATAAATGAGTTTTCGTCGAATCACCGAAGCTATCGTTCACAATACCATAATGGCTATGAGGGCTTAGATAGGGATAAGGATAAAAAGATGTACACACTTGATGAAGATCCACAAGAAGATCCTGAGAAATGGAATGGTATTATTGGGGATTTGGTTTCTGGAGCCGCCCATATGTCTTTTGCAGCTTTAAGCGTATCGACTGCTAGAGCCGAAGTAATTGACTTTAGTCAACCGTATTTTTTTAGTGGAGTATCAATATTAGCCGCTCCGAATCAAAGACCAGATATTCCACTGCTCGCTTTTCTGTTACCGTTTTCACCTGAATTGTGGATCGCAATATTTACATCCCTAAATGTTACCGCTATTGCTGTAGCGATTTATGAATGGCTATCGCCCTTCGGACTCAATCCATGGGGTCGACAAAGATCAAAGAACTTCAGTATATCGAGTGCTCTATGGGTCATGTGGGGTTTATTATGTGGACACTTAGTGGCTTTTAAGGCACCCAAAAGCTGGCCTAATAAATTCCTCATAAACGTTTGGGGAGGCTTTTCTGTGATATTTGTTGCCAGTTACACTGCCAATATTGCTGCTCTTATAGCCGGATTATTTTTTCACAACGCAGTAGATGACTATCAAGGAAGGAGTAATGTAAGTATGTTATCATTATATCGCGTTATTTGCATGTATTAGAATATTTTATGAGAAGTAATATTTTTTGTATATTTTAGTGGCTGTCATTACGAGTTGGGACACCGAGATCTTCAGTGGCAGAATACTATGTCTTACGAAATAATCCACAGTTAGCTCAACATATGCGTCAAAACGCTCTACAGGATATAGAAGAAGGCATTCAGCGGCTTAGGTAATTTAATTTAAATTTATTGCGCACTTAGAAAGAAAATCAATAAGAAAAAATAACGGTTGTTTTATACCAACGCAATCAATGTTTCCAAGAAAAGACAATAAATCATGAAACTTTTTTAGAAATGGTACTCTGGATTTACTGATAGCGGATACCCCAGTTTTAGACTATTATCGAGCCACCGATCACGGTTGTAAACTCCAAAGAGTCGGGGACCACGCTCTCACCAAAGATACTTACGCAATTGGAATGGCTAAAGGATTTCCACTGAAGGTAATAAAAGCACCGAAGGTATGTTCGTAAAATTCGAAGTTCCTACTTTCACTCTTATTTTATGTGTAAAGTACCTAAATGAGCGTAGGTCACATGAAGTTAATGGATATATTGGGAGTAAAACGTTCTTATTAGTAAAACATCTATATAAGAAAGAAGGACGTAGATAGGGAGGTTGAGTGACAGGGAAGCGACTTTGGATCTTAGCGCGCTAAGATTGATGGATGACGCACACAAGGCTGCTAATGGTGTGATCGATAGTCGGGTGTCATGTATCTTACACTCAGCCGATTATACGTCATTTTATCTTGACATGGTTCAATATACCGAGGTTTACCTCCACGGATCAGATGTATAAATCAACAAAGAATATCACCGCTGGTTTTTTGTTTCGCCCGTGACAATACCCTCGCAAAAATTTTAACGCTTAACTGGTTGCAGACTAATGGGTCGCAGATGTACGGTTATTGTTTTTGGTGTTTTATCATTTGGCGCCGCGACGTTAATAAATATGATCGCTTATCTCGCGCGCACCGTATAAATGGTTGATATAAATCAGAACTTGTACTTAACTCTTGGTTGTTTTAGGATAGTATATCTGCTGTGATAGCGAAATATTCGTCAAATGGATACATGGATATTCTCACTGAAAAGTGGTACGGAGCGTTGCCATGTTTTAAGCTCAGTCCAGACTACGGGATACAACCTAAACCTCTAGGTAAATATATTTTTAGCTTTTGGATTTTCCCGATTCAATCCGTGTAAGCAATTGCTCGACAGTAAAGAAATGTGTTGATTTATTCCGCGCGGTGAAATCTGTCGAGCGAATAGGTTTTATGTCACTATCCTAATGCATATTGCATATATCTACATCGTCAGCTGTTTCATCTCTGCCGGAAATTTCATTAGAATTTATCGCCACCCTCGCGTTAATCCAACCCTCCGGGTTGCGATGAGGGAGAGGTATTACCACCATCCGACCTAAAAGATTAAACATGGGATTTACCGCTGAAAAAATGAGATGGCACGTAAAGTGTGTTTACCTCTTATTTGGGATAAAGTTGAGAAAGGATGACAAGAAAATTTAAAGTAGTATAAGATGAAGAAATTTCGCCGGCAGTTGTTATTACTTCATTTGCATATTTTTTGCGAGCTTAAGTTTACTCACCGTAGAAGTTCAGATTAAAATATTTACAAGTCACGTACGTAAAATTGTTGATTGACATTTTGTGCTGCATTAGCATAAAAACATTAATTATTCAAATCCAAGTTAAGATAAGCGTAAAAAATAAGATTGATGGATGGATGTGCCATTATTTAATCTCCTTGAGGTATCAGTGTTATATTAGACGGTCGCGATATTGCCAGCCGAGCCAATATGTGAGTATTAGTTCGTTCAACTTTTAATATTTTAGAAAACTTAAATTCAATATTGAAAAAGTTTTAAAATATGGAATAATTTCGAAATATAAAAATAATTTATAAGCTCTTGAGACGGGTGTAGTTTGAACAATTCCCATTTTATTGATTTAAGGAATTCGAGGTAATTTAAGAGAACATTAAATTCTTTTACGTCTTGGCAACAATATTACGAAGTATTTTACATTTCTGTCTGTATGCACACTCATGATTTATGCATGGAATTTGCATGAAATCCTGAGTTTACTGTGTAAAGTGGAAATGGTTTCTGCCAAATATTTAGATATCTACTAAAAGTTTTGCGGTAACATGTTTGATAACGCGATACGGAATGTAAGCAAATGACTTTTCTAACTTATACTTTAAACTCAATTTACATCGTATTTCTAATTGGAAAAATAAGATATTGTTTTTTGAAAAAAAAAAAGTACAAGCTTGCAACTTGCAATGTTTTTATATTTACCTTGTAAAGATAACTTAAGTTTGAATACATTTAAATTTCTCTACTATAAAATTTATATTTTATGGTTGTATGACATATACCTATGTATCTATGAATCTATGATATATCACATAACTAATGATTCAATAGTCGTTATAATTTGGCAACACAAATAATATTTAACAATCAACAATACGCAAACATTATTCAAATTACCCTGCCCAATAAGCAATATACGGCAGGTCGGTAGGTAATTAAATTCGTCATAAAAATAATTCGGACAATAAAATCGCGCGGATTTACACCCCTTTTGATTACAGGCGTGGCTGCGGTCGCCGGAGTATTTATTTTACTTGGAGTGGGAATGATCGTTGGATGTTTAATATTGATTTTGGAGCACCTTTTTTATAAATACACGCTGCCCGTTTTACGTCATCAGCCTAAGGGCACTATATGGAGGAGCAGAAATATTATGTTTTTTAGTCAGGCAAGTTCTTTCTATTTCATTATGTTATGATTATGAATTGTTTTAACCGATTGTTCTTTTATTTGGGATTTTAGAGAAATGTTAGGTAGGTACCTATCATGTCTTTTCCAGTTCCAGTCAAAATGCAATAATATTTTTATAGAAATATTGTAAGCGGTGTGTTGCATGTGCTTAAGTACTAAGGTGTCAATGGAAATGTTGTAGGTAATTCGAGTTTTAGAAAGACGAGACTGCAAATGTAATTTATTAATGAATTTGCAATTACTTATACACGAATTCCAAAAACACGTTGATTAAATGAATATTTTATTTAACAATTACCTACTTAAAACTCTTTTGACTTATTTAATTGATTTATTTATTTTAAAATATTTTGTTTCGATAAGTTAATATGATTAAAATTAGATTAGTTAATTGTGTATGTTTATATAAGTTAAACCTTAACTTTAATATAATTTATAATCCGAATCTACACCATTCACTGGAGGAAAATTCAATTGGCTCAAGGTGAACTAGTTAAAGTGAAACCATAGCTATCAGTAAACTAAAGCTGCGTTCACTAGAACACCAGTTAGCAACTTAGTGGTTATCGATCTGCCTCACATTTGCATTCAACTCACACTCGAACACTTTATTGGCTCCACTCTAGAAGCGCTGAGTGGCGAATCATCTAAGACTGAATAAATCACTTGCGTTGAACTATCGTATCTGAACTTGACCTTGTTATCATCTTAAAGCTAGTTAATAAAGTTAAAAGTAGTTTAATAATATATTCTACGATCTTATGTTAAAGTAGGTTCTGTAGATAGGTACATATATACATCCGCACTAAGATTCCATCTGTTATGATAAGTTTCTCTGTAACAAGTTGAGAAAAACAAATAGGTATGATCTAATCATGTAATTTAGATATCTTTGGTCTACATCTAAATTGCATGAAAAATGAAATTTATAGCACAAGTCTTATAATGTTTTTATTTTTGCAGAAGCTATACAGATTCATCAATTGCGTGGAATTGGTATCTCCTCACCACGCAGCGCGGGAACTCGTCAACACGATCCGTCAAGGACACTTCACCTCACTGTTCCAGAAGAGTGTCAAAAGGGTAAAATGTTTAGTATATTTCGATATAACTTAAGATTCCACATACGTAAGCTTCCAGCTAAGAAGCATCTTGGAGATTTAATAATGTCTTACGTAATTTTATTTTGAAACCAGTCTAATTATAAAGTTGCACTACTACGATGATGCTTTCTAGAAACATTAAAGTAGATTGAGATTTAATACAGTGTAAGTTAAAGCTAGATGTCATTTGGTAGAGAATTTTACCTCGCATCGTTCATAAAACATTCTTTCAGTTGATGATTGCGAAGGTTTGTTTATGACTGAAGATTTGTAAGTCATATTAAAGATCATTCACATATAATTTACAGTCTAATTATTTAATTTTGGACCAGTTTTGGAGGTTGTCTGGAAATATCATAATCTTCATCATGGAACTTACTAAGGCCATATATGCATTGACCTTGACCTAATAACTGAAGTTTTAATGAAAGTGTTACATTATTAAATTGGCATTTTACAACAGGAGAGCACATTTGTTTCAGAAGGAACACGAACAGCGTAGGAGAAGAAAGAGTAAAGCCCAATTCTTCGAGATGATTCAAGAAATAAGGAGGTAATCTGAATACCAAATATGCAATTAGGTACAATTAAAATTTCTGATAAGTGTTTATACAGATTTTTGAAACTCATTTTCATTCTGTTAATAGGGTACAACAAGGTGGAAGAGACCATTCCTTGGATTCCATAAAAGAGAATGTTGCAGTGGAAATATCAGAAGTGTCAGAAGAAGTTACAGAATCTAAATTTTTATCCCCATCACCTGAAACGTCTAGTCAATCGCCAAGGCAAAGTCGTTCACCGCGTCAACTTCGATCACCAAGATCCCGTCGAAAAAGATGCAGCCTTGCCGGTCTTAATGTCAGACGTTTTAGTACTGATTCAGTTCTAGGTTCAGATTCCGCATCAATTTACGAACGTACCAGCCTAAATATTGGTAGACGGTTAAGTCGAGATGTTAGCTGCCTTACTAACTCACCTCCCGATATCAACACTAGACTCCGTACTCCGTCTCCGATGGTGCGACGAGCTGAAGGTTCTTCCACCAGATCCTACCAAGATGTCTCGGAACGAACGAATCGTAACTACTTGAGTATAGACGTTCCGACTCATCGAGCTAGTGTGGAAATACTTGTTTCTCAAGAAAATGATGTACCTCCCGCTCCACCTTACCCTAGAGTCTCGCCTACCGGAGCCAGATCTGAACTATCCCGTTTATCAGAAGAGGAATTGATAAGATTGTGGAGAAGTTCGGAACGGGAAGTTCGAGAAGCATTACTAGCAGCGCTTCAGGAAAGGCGGGCGAACTTAGATCCAAAAGAAGATCCAGGTTGAACGAGTTGTTTCCTTGACTGGAAAGAAAATCGTGTAGAGATCATTTCGTCTTTCTCATTGTTGGTCGTCGCGAGGGTGCTAGGGAGTTCGTAGAACACGCTCGCAGTGGTTCAGCGGTGCCTTTCTTTCATTGTTTGATGCGGATTAGCAGGCGTTAGTTCAACGATCGGTGTTCATTTGAGTGTCTTGGTATTATTATTGTATTTTACAAGCTGCCTTATTTTATATTCGAATGCTTCTTTGACTTTGAATTCGCGTCAAACAATCTAACTAACGGTACATTCTAGATGAATTTGGAGATTTTTACGTCCATAAAATCAATTTAAGAAACGATTATTATTAGAATTATATAAGTAGTTAATGAAATTGACATAATTATTGTGTCCGTGTATAAATATTATAGCCATGACCACAAAATTTAAAGTGCTTTATCCTATTTCTAGTGTAGCTGGCGTTAGGTCATTTCTTTCGACGTAGTTTGTAATTGCTTATTAATCTGATATTATTATTATGAAAAATTAGGCAAAAATATATAAAAATGATAATTGTATTATATAAAAAGTTTGTACATTAATTTGTAATTATTATAGTCTATGAAGTTGAAAAGCAATATTTTCAAACTTTAAAATAATATTGAAGTATTGCGTAAAAATTCAGTTCGAGAGTATACTCGTACAATAATACTTATGAATAATACTCTAGATAAAACTACTGCAGTGAATAAAAGCAAAATTTAAAAAAGTTTTAAATTAAATGCAGGCGCGGACACTTAAAATAAGGCCACTTAAGTGCCTTGAGTACATTTTGTGTCTGCTTTTAGACACAAAAAAGCCTACAGAAAATATTTCTTTATCAGAATACTGAATTAATTCGAATCATTTGTTATTAGTCTACTTGTATTCAGATTCAAAATACCTGCGATGAAAACAAGCGGATTAAATAATTGTAGACGATCGAATGAACAACTATTTTGTAAAACCTGTTTAAGTTACATCGATTAAATTATTGAAAATACACTTAATACATTTTACCAAAATAATAGGTGACGTGATGTGTAGATTGGTATTAAATTTAATCTTAGATATGATGAAAAAAATAAATACTGCCGTAAGTTTAAGCAAATAGTTACATAAGAGTAAGTACACAACTTTTTCCTAGATTTGCACCCTAGATTTTAGTTTAGGATTTTCTCTCTATCTATTCCTTCTAATATTATTATAATCAAACATATTTCCCTACAGGCTTATCATTTTGTTTGCATTTATGAGCCTACAAATATAAATACAAAAATATAAGTAATATTTTCTTACAAATATCTAAATCTGGTATATTTAACGACAAAATCTTAATACATTTATTTTAGACAATTATGTTATTAAATAACAATCTTAATAATGTAATATATTTGAACTACAATACAAAATGTGTTATGGCATAAATATCTTGCAAAAAAAAAAATTTTGTATATTCTCATAATATTTTGGCAAAATATAGAAAATCCTTCCTGGACATTTGTGATAAACTTGTTTTTTTTATATTTGAAACTAAATAAAAATGTTTAAAATTTAACAACATGATAATAATTTATTGTTTTGTTAATTCCTTACGAAACAATGTACTTACGTAATTAATTGTAATTTCTAAATTACTTTAAACCAGTTTCATTACAATATAATCAATGCATTATTTACAATTAACACTTATTAAGTGTTGCGATGCTACATTCCCTCTTCCTTAGTTCATTCCAATTTTGGACCAAATTAACAAAATTGTTATTGGTAACGATTCTATTACTTACAATTCTATTGGATGTGATTCATCTAGTGATATTAAAGTCTTATGGATTTCTGTAATTATATTACGGTCTATAGAATAATTACAATATTGACATATAAGTAGACTTACTATTATGATGGTATATAAAATACAGCTAGAAAATGTTTTATGGAATAATTTAGATTGTTCTTGGTATAACACTATATTTCCTGTGTATGACACTAATAAATTTTAAGTGTGGCTTTTTATTTTGCACCATATCTTTTATAGGTTCACATATAATACATACATAATATATGTATATCCATAATAAAGTACTTACCGTACTGTAAAACCTTACAAGATTGCCCAACTAATCTTATTTTGCCCAACAGAACACATTTCACAAAAATGTCAAAATATTGTAACACTTTCTAAATACATTTAGTTTTTAATTTGCGGTACAAATTTGAATACATTTCTA
>DWMA01000402.1:0-11467 GCA_018252035.1 Urbanus sp. 3 SS-2014
ACATATCATTTACAAAATCCACTTATGTGCTACGTATATCATGTAAGTATTTTTAATTTTTACCCAACATTTCAATTCAAAATTTGCAGTACCTATTTTCAGAAATAGTGTTGATTTTTATAAAATGTTAGCATGGTAATGATTAATAATGTATTGCACTGTATTGAACGAAAGGCACTCCAGAGAACTTCATCCCAACGCCGTGTCCTTTGCATAGATAGCATTCGAATGTATTTCTGTCAATAGGTCATGGATACCGTCACTCGACAAGCTCTAACAGATGGCTCATTGTGTTTAGACGCAGATAAGCCATGTCTTAACAACTTTGTGTACTCAAATAAACGCGTATGAAGTCAACTGTTGGACGCGAAAATATTCAATTCGTTTTTATAGAATTATTATTAACATTATTAGAATTTTACTAGTCTCGTCTGAACATAACGTTATAACTATTATTTATACGTATAGTATTTAAATAAATTATAAGCTTTAATTAAATTGTAAACGTAATAGGCAATAAATTGAATATTTTACATGTAGAAATAACAACATTAGAATGTAAAAGTTGCAAAGTAAACGCAGTCGTCTACGAACTTTGTATAAAATTGTAATATTGTATTATATCTATAAGTTTATTATATTTTCGGCGGTATTATTAATTTGCTTACATACACTGGGTTCTGAAACGAACTTAAACACATTACTCGATGATAACAGTTCGAACGAAACAGCATAAAATAGATTATTTAAAAGCAATCCTAATCCTAAATTGAGAATGGAATTATCAACCTCAAAGGGTAATTACAAATAAGGTTATCAAGAATGATTCAGCTCGAAGCGAGCGTAAAACACTATTGTCTTCGCTAACTTAAAATTAATAAGCGTAGTGACTCAGCGTCGAATAAATCAAATTAGATAGTCTACACGGCAACAATGAAACGAAATATGGCGATAAAAGTCACAATTAATATTATAATATCATAAGACAATAAGCCAAGACGCAAGAATAAGGAGACTCATCAATCAACGATCATTACCCTTCCCCCTTTCTTTACTCACTACATATAATTAATCATTGTATATAATTAAAATTCTCGATGACATGGCGAAATTAACGCGGATCCACGAAACAAACCCTTTGGGAGACGTGGTTGAGTGAAAAATTAAAAATGTTTACTTAGGATTTTAAGATGCTGCGTCATTTTAGTTTACAAGATATCAACAATTTTTTGTATTGTACTTTTGATATTAGAGTGGACAGAATCTCTGCAAAAGTGTGTCAAGGATAATAGGGCGAATATTAGCATAACCGAGTCAGAGTAATATTTTTTGAAATGTTATTACTTTAGGATAGATTTTTATTATAGGTACATTGAATGTACTCCCCCTGAATAATTTATACAGTTTGGATTTAGACAACACTGACCGAATGGAAGGCTTTAGAAGAAAAGTTGTTTTCATCTCCTATTTTATTATATGACTTGTTGCATTGTAGATATTTTTAGGAACATTATTTATTTCTTTCTAATATTAAAAAGTTTAACATGATGAGGACTCTCATCCACCCGAGTTTTGCTGTACCTAATTGAAATCGTCAGCGTAGCGGCCGGCCGGGATTCCTTTTTACAGCCTAGGATTATGAGTAAGATTAGATTTTTCAGTGTAAGATCTGTTCATACATAACAATAAAACTTTTCTAATGCAGATAGTAGTGCTTTTTCGTACTTCGTATGCAACAAGAAATTCCAGCTCTGTAGCAATTATTATTATTATAGTTGTTACTGGTGAGAGTCAGAACAGTAAAAGCAGTACAACCAGTTCAGCCAGATATAAACTTACTTCAGAAAACATATAGAAGGTACGAAATAAAAATGACACATGCTTGACTCTCAGAATTACAATTACTTACTCGCAGCTGTATTATAGGACCAATTAAATTTAATATAAATACATTTTTCAAGCCACCATTAAAGATTTTTTGTGACATATTTATTGAAGTTGGACAAGCATCCTAATAAAGCGACACTTTCGTACGATGCGGATTCTGTATTTTGTATTCTAAGTAACAAGATTTAGTTATTCTTGTAAAAACTTGCAGCACTGTTTACATTGAACATACATTTGCTGGCTAGTAATAGTGGTAATGTAGGTCTACTGAGTTTATTACTTGTTTCCTGTGGCAGCACTATGATTGATATATGGACGTGCTCTGCTCGTAAATAGCTGAGCTTACTTGTGGCGAACGAAAATGTTTTATTGCGTTATCTTTCTTTTTTGCTGCTTTTCAGATTTAGGGGTCATATTCTGAATTTAATGACTTTATGCGAAGAAACTAACACCTGCATACGTTATAATTATTATTAAAGAGTCTGTTTTTAAAAATAGTAGACGCTTTCTAAGCTTATTTCAGGTTTAAAAAAGACTGATTTGTTTTTATTTGCCGTTTCGAATTCTCACGTGATTGAGACGAGGGCACAATACTCCACTAACGAGAAATAAATATAGAGATTTCATCGTGTCGAAAAATGGAATTTCAATACAAAACGAGAGTATCTATTGAAAAATTGTAGGCGGTTTGTCGTACCTAACGAAAATTGCTATTTTCCTATTTCTTCCTAATTGCAACAGTAATCAGTGGGTGAAATTGACTTTTTCATTTAAAATTTTACTATTTCTTACCTATGTTGAATAATTTAGGTCTTCTTTAGATAATCTTAAGCAGTAAGTACCTAGGCTTTGTCATTTAAATAGGCGAGTACCTGTAGGTACTTTTTTATTCAATATCTACTAATATTTTTTTTTTTTTTAATTTCTTTAATATTTGTTTTAATTTGATTCCTCCAAATACAATAATTAACAGGGTCATATTTTAACTAACTTTTTACTCATATAAACAAACGTATGCACTATTTCTTTGACAAAAAAAATAAACTTTGCTTTTTCACCCAATATATTTTTTAATTTGGATAATGAAACCTGGGGCAGTCCATTGTTCGGGCGTTACGTCCTTTCGCCGTAACTCCTAGAACAATATGTTGCTTCATTATTGGGCGTCCGGAGTTAACAGCAACTAAGTAGATAACAATCGGCTGGAGGCTTGTTCGAGACACGAAATTAATTAAAACAAGTTTGTTCGCGGATCCTGCGGAACAAAGCACTGCTGAGTCACTCGGTAATTACCTCCGCTGAGTTGCGCTTCATCACATTATCTTGGGCTTACTGGAAGATGGTGACAATGTAGGATTATGCGTCGATCATTTTCATTTGATTAGAGATTTTAGAACAGGTTGGATTTAAACTATTTTTAATAACGTCTTACCGGATGCATTGTTTCTTCATTTTTGAGAAATTTTCAATTAGGTAGGCATAATAAGTAGATTTTAAAGTTATTTGCCATAAAAAGTTTAAAGTCATGTTAAATTTAAAATCATGGCACCCACGACACAGGAGAAAATCCTACTGTGGGGCTATGAGTGTGAAGCGTTATTTATTTTTTTATTTGGATCTGGATGAACTTGACGTCGTTGATTTAAAATAAGCTTCAGAGTTTAAAAATAGAACTAAAAAATTCGAACTGAAAAGAAAATAATCTTTAAAAATATGTATACTTTCATGCAAACTTTTAAATCCAATACGTTATTATATTATGCGGGGCTATTTTCATACATAAAAATTAACGTAACCTCTCTTAAAATTTACCAGAATTTACGCGGTCGCAAAATCTTAACCAGAAAATGTTGGCAATTCGTTTTATGTTTTACCTGAGTACAAGGTCTGTAAACAGGTCTCACTATAGATACCTACTCTCTCCCACGCTTGTTTGGCGCGCCCGTTGCCATGACGACCGGTGATATATGAGCCCTGTCTCTAACTTGTTCTTTACTGTCTTAGATTATAAACAAATTGCACTTTAGTAGCCATTTTTATGAGTTGAATTATAATTCAAGCTGGTATATTTTATTTTAATTAATTTTATGTGGGAAGGTTCAAGTATAAAGTTAAAAATTACGTTTGACTTCAGATATCAATAGTTTCCAGTTAACATATAAAATGTTCACCTGGATGTCGTAGGTAGGAATCAACTTAGAGATTTTCCTTGCAGCCCTTTTCTGAGGGACAGATCTTAAAATTCACTTTGTTTATAAAACATCAATTAGTTAGGCAACTTTTTTATTACTATTTGGGTATGCCGCTTAAAAAGTGCATTGAGATTTTGCAATAAAGGATGCTTCTTTTAATTATTACTAAATCAAATTCATAATTCTTATTAATATCGATAGGTAGATATTTAAAAAATACGTTCCAATTAAATTTACAAGTAGGTATGTTTCGATGTGTATGTGTTAATATTACATCGCAATTCTTTAAATTCACCCTAGATAGTAAGTTTTGAATGTGCCGGTTGTTTGGCGCGCGTTGTCATGGAAACGCGAAATACGGGCTTATCTGCTTCGTACTTTAATAAATACGTCCGTTTTCAATTATAAAAAATACAACTACATTTAAATTGTAGGGTATCTCCAAAAAAGATTTAAATTCAGCTAGATATTTTTCGAAATCTCCATCATACATCTCCCTCACCATTCGCTTTTCCCGGCTTTCCCGCCAGAATCCATTTGTTGTTTTTTTTTAAATTGGGAATAATATATGGCATGTTAATTATTTAGCCAGAATGATCTTTTGATTGAAAGGTTTTAAACCTTTTTTTAAAAAGCTTTACCATATGTTATAACACAAAAAATAATGTATTTTTTAGATTTTAAAATATTTTGGCTCCATATTTACAAGAAATATAATGTATGTATTTACCTGCCTTTTAAAGTAGAATCAAAATGAATGATTTTTTAAACTGTTTCGGTAGGTACTTTTTAAACACAAGAAAGATCGGCCATTACGAAAATAAAAATAGATTTCCTTACACTATTTTTTATCAATAGGTATTTCAAAGATGTAAAAGTGACAACCTATACTTGACAAAAATTTCAGGAGATTCAATACCAAAATTGTATTTGTTCTCTCTTTATTAAGTGGATTCATGTTAAACCGTGTTAAGGCAATTCCACACTACGCGGTATCATCAAAAGGCCTAATAAAAATCTACGAGCACTACAACACGATGATGATGTTCGTGATGTGAATTTTATACCAGTTAATATAATAAACGATTCTCTAAACAATAATTATTACCAATTACGACACAGAAAGCCCTCTACAATCAAAAAGGATGACTGGCAGAACTTGTGGCCGCACGCGGTGATATATACAATAGGGTTGCCACTTGGCACCTATATTGTAGTAGGTATCGCTCAATGCTTTAGTCGATAGGTATGTGACACGTTAGTATCTTACTGATTTCAACAGTTCAAACAAGAAAATAATATATTTGCAATATACGTGCTGATGCAATTTAGAAAAAATTAACATATTTTATACCTTTTTTAAACATCCGTAATCTCAACGCAACATAAAATTAAGAGATATTATAAATTCGATACGCAGAAAATATGATGTTTATTACGTAGAAATGAGACAAAAATATTTTTTCTCAAATCCAAATACAAAATGTGACAACCATAATGTGTGCATCTACCTTAACATTTCATTTTACGATATCCGATTCATAACTGATTTTGAATCTTATGACCATATAAATATAGACTTATTGATGCGTTTTCATCGAATGAAACAGCGGTGCAACAATTACTAAGGATATCTCACATCTCTTTCTAAATCGTATCATTTTGCATTTGTCTCTGTCGGTGGGACGTTCTGGCATGAAATTATTGAGCGTACTTCGTGGAACTTTTAATTTTTAAAAATATGAACATTAACGTTAGTGGTGTTGTATAATTAAATTAGATAAATGAAAAGATAACTTGGTCCATAAATAGGGCTTGGTCATAAGCTAACCTAATATTTAATTACCAACAGTGAATTAAAATTAAGAATACATTTTTATACGAAGTAAACTATTTGACATCAGGATTATGTAACTATAATATAATTTAGAAAAAAAAATTAAGTATCTCCTAATTTTTTTGTAATAGATTTGCACGTTTTCACGACAAAACTATTTCCGGTTTAGTCTGGTTTAAATGTATATGAGAAGCTCCAACTTAGACCTCAGAGTAGCAACGCATATGTGATCGTCCTTAGGTAAGGAACCTATCCTTGTTAACTTTACAGCATTTATTAGCGATAGTATTCAGTTAACACTACCTAACCGACGCTAGACGGCTTACAATTTCAATTGCAGCCAGTCGCGGTCACCCATCTAACTGCCAATTGTGGCCAACATTACTTAACTTGATCAAATCTACAAAACCGCATATGCACACTTCTATACTACTAAAATTCTATAAGTTAGCAGTAAATCCTTAAAAAGTAGGTACCTACGTACTGCAATTCAATTACTCATAAAAGTATTTGCAGTTATTAACAAGAAGTGTAAAGCATTTAAGCGGCCGATTGTTTGCTAATAAATTGATTAACTACCTACAGATATTAATTACTCCAGTGTCAATCAGTCGTGACAACTTGACTACTCAGACACGAAGCGCAATAATTGGAAAGGAAGTAAATGATTTTAATGATGTTTTAAATTGATCTATTATCGCATTCTTTTATAATACACGTAACGAAGAAAGAAATGAGCTGTTAATAGAGAAGTTAAAGCCGCATGTTTCATGGAAGTGCATCGGTAACTTCGAAGAATTTTTAGTATGTCTTAATAAGCAATCTTATAAACTTAACGACCGTTTATAAACTGTATATTTTCTATTTCGGATGTTACATAAATATAAGTACACTGACACTTAGAAAGAATGTTTAATTGTAGATGATAATCGAATCCAGAACCTGGTGGACAAAGGGCTCACAGTGCGACAGGCATTATGCCACCTGGGTCTTATTTTTCAAATTATAGATTAGACGTATATACTATACTATAGCGCTTATATTGTATATTGTGCAGCTACGCTTAAGCACATGGTACGACTTCTTAAAAATAATAAGTTTTAAATTTGCCCACGTTCTGTATTTTTTTAATGTAATATTTCAACTAATTACGACTAAAAACCAAAAGTACGCCTAGATACCAAAATTTAATACAATTTAATAAATTAAAAAATACGAATTTCTAACATACCTACGTACCGGAACATCTTTGTAACAAGATGGCAATCTTGAGAATATTTTTTGCCGAGCACTTTGTTACTGGTTGCTTTATTATCATTGCCACTAACGTTTACGACCGGTAAAACGTCAAATTATAAGTGTTCATAATAAGGCAATAAATTTCTAACGGCCCCGCTTGCAACAATCTCGCACACATAAATTTATGTCAACTCTCTTGTCTGGTATAGCTTCAACTGACTTCTGTAGCCCTGGTACTTATGAAGCTATATCATCCGTATGCTATTCGTTTAAACAAAAATTGTTTATAAAATTTATCTAGAAACAGTATAAAGGATAGGTAACATAATAATTTTTTGATGTCGTTGGTTTTCTAGGCATAATTGGCGATAAAAAAAAACAAAATCCATTCCTCAATCAATTATACCTAACTAATTAACTTATTAACCTTTTAATGACATGCCTATTTTTGTCTTCGAAAAATAAGATGAAGCTGTAACGGTTTTCCTGATTTAATAAACCAATAAAAATATTTCTTTAATTTAGGACTATTGTCTAGTTTTAACGACAAACAGAACTGTTGCATGAAGCGAACGACATCAAAAATAGCAATGGAAATTTAATTCCCATGATTTATAATAAAAGCCACTTAAATTTTACTATACAATTAACAATATCAAGTAGGTTAACGACCTAAATGAAAAATTGGCACCTAAATCATGTATGTAGGTGAGTCGGTAACTGACCTATGTAGAACGATATTTGTGTCACAAGTGTGGACACCAATGTCAGATATAAACATGCGTTCTCTTGCGTTTTATCTCACACAACTCTCTCTTACAATCTAATGGTTATTATAAGAAAAACCTACATTTTTACAATAAAATCTAGCAACATTGTAAAATCCTCCATATCCGGCTTATACTATACTTCTTCATTTATTTGTAAGTTTAATCAGCAAAAGTAACCAGTCAGATACATAAAACTAAATAGACAATATTTAAAGCAAAAGAGATAATCTATATTTTTAATTTCAGAAAATAGAACAGGCAAAGAAAGTAAAAAAGGTAGGTATATGTAAATTACCAATGCAAATAGAACTATGTACATTTATTTTTAGGTCACAAGAGATACATTTATTTTTATGATTTTATTTTATGGAATAGAGACACATTATGAGAACTTTATTTATTTGCAAAATGAAAACCAGAATTACATTGGATTGAAACTTTCTAGTCACTGACGCAAGCAAACCCATAGACAATAATAGTCAATTAGGGAGAAGTAAGATGTCGTTTTATTGTCCTCAAATTCTTTGAGCAATCATTAGTTCAGGCACCGTCGCACAGAACAAATAAACTGTGGGTGACTGTTTATTTTTGTATGCGACTTAAATTGGGTCTTCCTGGAATAATGGGTGAGATCGGTAATCGTTTTGTAAATAAGTACGTAGTACTGCTAAAAATAACAAGGATGTTTATCCAAAGGAATCTAAGAATCTAATGAATGTTTGCACTGGAATTGAGACTTCAATGTAAGATAAACTAGTAAATCCCAAACGTAACATTGATGTAAACGTTTCTGTAAACGTATTAATAGAACATTTTGCCTTTATAGAAAACGATATTTTATGATTTTTTTAATAATTAATTAAACTGAATAGATATAATATTATGGAGTCTAATATTAATATTAGACCAAAGGATAAAACTAACTCCAATCTATGTCTTATTTCTTAGGTTGGCTTCAATATCATTAAGAAAGGAATTTAATTGAAACATCTCATGATAAATGTACTCTGACTTACCATACCCTACTAACACAACATAGTACAGTACCGTTCATTAAGAAGTAGGTACTATTTTTTGTACTAATATCAAAATAAGTTCAAAAACTCAGAACAATCGACAGGAAAGTGGATATTTTTACGAAGTCTGTCCTCGGGCTATACGATAAGCATGCGCCACTTCGACGTGTCAAGGTTAAGCGTAAACCTGCGCCTTGGATTACTGACGATATCAAAGACCATATGGCTCAACGCGACAGAGCAAAAAGAAGGTACAAGAGGTGTCCTTCAGAACGTAACCTTTCCTCTTATAAGGTATTACGCAATCGTTGCAATCGTCTTTGTAAAGATGCAAAGAGACGCTATTTCCATGACTCTCTCATGAATAAAAGTACTACCGATGTTTGGAGATTCCTAAAATCAGTAGGTATCGGCAAGACTCCTAGTGCGGTCTGTAACGATTATGATTTAGGTGCTTTAAACAATTATTTTTCTCTCTCTCCCACGATTATTGACCCCAATATCAAATCCAGAACACTAACTTCACTGGGCCACTTGCCGAAACCATCTTACCCCTGTTTCAGTCTTTCACCTCTTTCAGAAGAAGGTACCAAAAAATCTGTCCTTGCTATCTCTTCTACTTCAATTGGGGATGACAATCTGTGCTCAAGGATGATAGTGTTAATTCTTCCTTCTGTCCTTTCTGTACTCACTCACATCTTTAACTACTCTTTATCTACTGGCACTTTTCCAACAGCGTGGAAACAGGCCCACATTATACCTTTGCCTAAAGTCACTTCTCCTACTATGATGTCCCAGTTTCGGCCTATTTCCATCTTACCATTTCTTTCTAAAGTCCTTGAGCACATTGTTCATACCCAATTAACCTCTTTTCTGTTCGTTAATAATATCCTTAACTGCTTCCAATCCGGATTCCGCAAAAGTCACAGCACTGTGACGGCCCTTTTAAAGGTTACAGAAGACATTCGCTGGGCCATAGAGAATAAACAACTGACTCTATTAGTGCTACTGGATTTTAGCAATGCTTTTTCTTCAGTAGATTTCGATATTCTTTTGGGAATCCTCCAATCAATCAACATTTCTTCTACCGCTATTACATGGTTTGATTCCTATCTTCGGGGCCGCTCGCAGCGTGTTCGAATGGACAATTCTTTTTCCGACCCATGTGTTTTACGTGCGGGCGTGCCTCAGGGTGGCGTTCTCTCTCCATTATTATTTTCGATATTTATTAATTCCATCACTTCTATCATTTCATCCAAATACCATCTTTACGCTGACGATTTGCAACTTTATTGCCACTTCTCCGCGGCCGATGCCAACCTTGCGGTCACTACCATGAACGGAAATCTCAGCCGTGTTGTTGAATGGTCTAAGTCCTTCGGCCTCATGGTTAATCCACAAAAGACACAAGCAATCATCATCGGTAGTAGACATGCACGGAGCCTTATAAATTTTTCGACATTACCCGCTATCAATTTGGATAACACTTATATTCCGTATGCTGACTCTGTAAAAGATCTTGGACTTATTATTAATTCCACCTTTTCCTGGAATCCTCACATCTGTGAAGTCAGTCGTAAAGTGCACCGCTCGTTTCACTCGCTTAAATGCCTTCAAGGCGTACTGCCCTTGAAAACTAAGATATCTCTCGCTCAAACACTGATTCAGCCTATTATAGACTACGCTGACGCCTGCTACCTGGATGCTACAGAGGAGCAATTAAACAAACTTGAGCGCTTGCAAAACCTATGCATTCGATTCATATTCGGTATACTCTAAGAACTTGTGGAGCTGGAGCTATATCAGACCATATTTTTATCATATTTTTATTATTTAAATAATCTATGTATGCTTTTTTTGCACAGTGTTTGTTTAATGACCAGTTTAAATTTATTTTCTGCGAGATTCGTTATATGGTCTGGTATTTTATTGTAGTACAATAACAAAGATTTTAAATATTCGACCTAAAAATAACGTTCGACTAAATAATATTACCGAATTATCAGGCGTTTAAACATATCTACCTACCACTTACCATCAGGTGGGCTGCACGCTCGTTTGCTACTTTAATAAATAAAAAAATGAGTAATAACATTGTAAACTTACACTTAATATTATTATTTAATTTGAGTAGGTAGTAAGAAGCTCGTTTATTTGAGGAAAATATAACAAATTTCATTTTTAAAACGAGTAGTTCGATACACCTCCAATAGATGGCGTTCAGCGACGCAATGAGACATCAAAGTTATGAAAATAATGAAATGAAGCAGCATTTTTAGGTCATCTTGCATACACTTTGATCATATAAATTAGATTTAGTCTTCTTTGAGAATTATATGCTCAAGGAAAATGATAGGTAATTAAAATATTGAGGAAAAGTAAATTTAAGTAGATAGTATTAATAATACCTACATAGATAATTATCATAGGCACCTAAGTATGTGACTACGTAAGATAGATCATTGCGTCACGGGGTTATTCCCGTTGGCTCCCATTCCCGTTTTCACCCGTCCCACTAGACCCCGA
>DWMA01000403.1:0-11464 GCA_018252035.1 Urbanus sp. 3 SS-2014
GCTAAGTGGCGTAAGTTAGCGCTAATTTAAGGTTCGGCACGGTGCGGCGCTAGCGGCCCCGCTCTCCGGCAACTTCACACTGATATAACTTCACGGTACAGCTGTGAGGTAAGGTCTCCTACATATGGAATTGTAACTTTTTTCAAATGCGATTCAGTTGGCTACAGTCATAATTACATACAAATAGAAAACACAACCAGTTTTAAGCGCATTCAACTTTTTCATAAGCGAGGATGAGGCCACTAATCTATAGAAATATTTAATGTTTGTTACCTACCATATACCTATTAATGTATATATATATTTTAGATTACTTGCCAATATACATTTTGTATTGAATAAACTAAACACCGCCCTTACACCATTACCGACCGCTATATTTAACACTCCGTTGTTTGGGAAAGCTAATCAAAACATATATGCTCGTGTGGGAAATATGAAGCGCAATAACAACCTGCTAATCTTTGAAATTGCGATCGGTTAGAACTCTTTTGCTTCGAAGCCATCTCAAGTCTGTTTTTCAGAACGAGAATATACAGTAAACAGGCAGCATGTCAAATAAAAAAAAATGGTTTGAATAACTAACAACCTTCTGAACTCACCATATGGTAGAATCCGAATTGGACCTATTAAATTATTTCATGAGAGATACAATACTTAAAAGGTGATTTTTATAGAGTTATCTAGTTTACGCTTTAAAACTTGATACCTAGATTTCCTCGTCAGTTTAATTTAACCGTGTAAAGCAAAAGAAAAATGAAAATTTAATTTAAATGACACGATAGCAGTGTTTATCCGAGTGCATCTAAATCGGTTTCACACGAGCGCAGGCTTTTCAGCAGCTACAAAGTTTCCACTGAATCTATTTTGGCACATTCAGCCAGAGGATACTCGTTAGTTAGTAGTTAACCGATACTCCAATAACAGCTCAATTGTTTAGACAACAATTGCCTTTGATTGAACCGCAAATGTGCCTTTAGTTACCACATACCTCGAATACAAACAATTGTTTCATTTTGTAGTTGGATTCGAATTTAGACTTTCCCACTCCATTCCTCATTTAAAGTTAATAACAGTTTCATGCAGGTTGAAAATTGGCAAAAGTAATATTTAACATGCAACAATATTCCGCCCTCAAAAAAGATGTCGGCGGCAAACAAGACGGCTAGTCTGGATTAACATATTTTAAAATTCAAAACTATGTGAAACAGTCCATCGGTGAGGGCGCGCTAGAGGCAAATTTAATTTTTTCAACAGCGCTCGACTCGAAATGAGCGGTTAAAAATCCTTCAAGTATATGAAGTACGTTTCAACTTGACTTTAGAAAAGAAAAATACGGGTAAAAATAATAAATAGCGGTATAATAGCGATCTTCACGCAAAAGATTAGCCACAAAAGCCAGGGGCTTACGAGTATTTATAAGGAGTGTTAGCGGCACGCCACAGGCCGGATCTCGCTACATTTCGTTACCTTACGTGGATCCTTAGAAAAAAGATTACTATTTTAAAACTTTCTCTTATACTTAAACGTGTTATTACTTTCTTCATTTATGGTCATATTTAAATATCTCCTTTGTTAGCAATACTTTAAACGTATAGTACGTACCGTACGTTTGTACTTAAAATCCTGATATCGTGGAATCTCTTACTACGTATCACATAGGTATGTACATTAAAAAGTTCTTAAATGACTTACCCACGTGGAATCTTTGGTAATAGTCAATACTCGCTTATTCATCTAAAATTTCTAGCTAGAGTTAATAAAGAAAACGTTAGACATCTCAACATAACTATCAAATTTCTTAAAGCCCAGCTAATGGTACCCAACTTTATTTTTTGACTTTGGTTCTTCCTTCTTCTTCCTTGGCGAACACCTTTGTCTTTTTATACGAAAACACACTCATTCTGAAAACTAAAATACGTACCTACCCTATACTACCAATTTATTCAAGACTCGTCAAATCAATATCGCATTCTTCTCACATCTTCACATCGCACTAGAAAAGTCAAGTAGATCCAGAAGTGTGGAAGCATCAAATTATCGTCTTGACTGGACCCCATGCGGGTACGGTTAGCCATAACTCGTTGATGCGCCACCCAATTTGTGCCTGCATGGTCGGACTTGTATCTGTCAATTTATTGCTATGCCTGCTCTGGATATTATCTCACAGCGAAGGTGCGTAGAGAGAAGAGAAATATTACGAGTATACTGAATCGCATACGTCGATACGATACCGAAATATAAATTCACTAAATAATAACTAAAGATGTAATATTGAAAAGTAATTATAAATACATATATTTATATTTAATAGCAATTAACGTTGCATGTTAAACATTGTAGGTACTATAGGTATTTAATATTAATGGTACCGTAAGATAGGTAATAGTTAATAATTTCATCATTGGAAAAAAAAATAAAGTTATTATGAAGCATCGCATAATTCGACTTCTTAATTTAGACTAACTTAACTTAGACCTAAAGGTACCTATATTATGATTCTTGCATCGAAATTAACGTACCAAAGGGTTAGCACAAGTTTCTGCCGTGCGAACAAAGCCACATTGTAAAGTTCAGATGCAAGTCAAGGGACATATAACTTACATGCATTATAATAGTCTTTGTTACGGTGAAGTATTATATAGTTAGGAGGTATTACCAAATACCATTATAACGATAAGTATTGTTAACAACTATTAAGACTAAAAGCTTGCATCTTGTAACTAAAGAAAATCACGTACCTACCTACGTAGAAAAAATATCATAAATAAAAAATATCAATAAAAATATCAAAATAAATATAAATATAATATATTAAACATTAATAACATGCTGTTTGTTTTCAATATTATCATATGAAAAATCTTAACAGGAAAACGGATACTATGTTTTAACTGATTTATTATTTCATCTGTACCACAAACCTACAGATTATATGACATCTCATGGAATTGCTATCTCTGTAACCTACCTATATGAAAATATATTTTTTCGTGAATAAGATGAGATACACTAAGATACAATACTTGTATACGACTACGATGTAAATATGTTATTCTTCCATATAACAGATTTTTAAGTATTACATTGTTTCTGATTCAATATGAGTTTAAGACAAAAAAAAGTTTTAAATTCAATATGAGTGCAATAATAAGCGTGAAAGTGCCTACCATACCTCCACTGTCTAGGCATTCACCGGTGAAAATCAATCGACTTTTGACAGTAACATATTACTATCTATCAAGCTAAATTAATTATAACATGAGTTATTTTTCTGAACTTTGACTCACGATACAGCCAAGCGGTATGCTGGCTTACTTATTTATGTAACGTAGAAGCCATTAAGATTGCAATTCAGATAGTATTTTGACAGATAACTCCTGCATGGTGATGTAGTTTAAAGTGAAACAGAAGGGGTCGTAGACACCACAGGAATTTAGATATGTTACCTTTGTTTACGTTCCTAATAAGCAAAGTTCGTTCACCTTCTAAACCTGAGTAGTCTGTCTACTGTAAATATTAACAGAAAGCAACGCTTATAACCTCACTAAAATACGAGTATAATGTACCTACATATCGTGCATACATGACATGCACACGTTCTAGCTATTTTCGAGAGGAAAAACATTTGTGTGTTAACGGTGTGTTACGTTGGTCGTCTTAAATTCCGATAAAAGAAAAGTTATGATCGAACTTACGGGTCAAACGCACAATCCATTCTTTTAGCTTAGCCTTATATAAGCGATATCCGCATTAGTTGAGCGCCAAACAAATGTCGCGTTCGAGAAGGTCCCGTAAATACGGCGGTGCCGCCACGGGGCCGCCCCGCCCGGCGACCCCGGCTCGCAATAAAATAACTCCTACACCGACCAAGGATAATTGCTTCATCATATATGCCCGGAATGAACAATACAAACTACTTCGCTCATTTTGGGATCGTAAGGGTCAGTATATTTATTAGAATCAAACTCTAAGAGCGCACAATAACGTCAGTTTAATTAATAGTCTCAGCTACGCTTCCACTTTTAAGTACCCAATATTTTAAACTCGCAATGAAGCAAACTAAGTTGTAACATTCAATGTTGACAAATTCTCATTAATTTCTTAAAACATATCAGTTACAATCTCCCCAAAACCATGTTATACAAATCGAACCATCGATCTATCGCTGTTTGATTCTATCGATAAAATTAAAGTCATGTATCTCTCGGCATCGATGTGTTCCATTCTAAACCGATAACTATTTATTTACAAGCAGTACATGTATCGCAATGTACAAGCGAGTAACGGTCGGCTCTACATTTATACGCCTGTATTCCGTGCCCATACGAGTTGCTAACCGATCATCTTTTACAGCCGTTCCAATCAGTGGATGCAAGCATCGGTTGTTCTTTGCTGTCTCGCCCGAGGGGAAATTTTCGACAACTGTTTCGAAACGTTCCCGATCTAATATTCTGCCATTCCAGTGCTACCAATACAATGGTATTCCGTTTTCCGAAATTCATTTGTTAGTGCCTTCATATTAGATGCTAACATTTCTCTGGAAATTTATGGCGAGGTTTCATATCTGGGTAATTAAATAAATATTTGAGTAGTGGTAAACGAGAGCAGTGATACCGAGAGGCTTTAAATCTCTTGCAGCGGGGTGGGCAGGTGGGTAATGAATACGAACTGCGAGCCGCGTGGTTAGCACCGCAGTAAATTAGGGCGGGAGCGGACCACGACTCCAGAAAACCACCGGATCGAGAAGGCGCCGTTCCCCGGCGAACCGTTCCGCAGAAACAATCGACTTTACACAACCTACCCTAATAAACAACGGATAGTTCCTTTTTCTAAAAAAACTTTCATTCCAAGGGGAAAAGAAAACTGGGTCACGCACACACCACTCGTATTGTCGTAACTGGCGAATCCGTCTGTTCCTCTCGTAGTGATTAAAGTTCAGTGCAATTCTGAAGTTAAGTAGTAAATCTTGGTTCTAAGTTTGAAAGCTCTTATTTCTGTCGACCAACAACTTACAGACGTTTAGTTGAATAACATGTCGTAATGTAATACGTTAGAAGAAATTTATTACCAAGGACTTATTTAAACTAGGTTTTCGAGAGAGTTATTGAGTATACACTTCTTGATACTTGTTACTTTACATAACATTGATAGATAAGTTTTGCGATTAAATATTTACAACTACAGTACATGTAAGTATGACAAATCATGTTGTACAATGCAATGGCCGTTACAAAAAATATAAAACTAATATTAAATCATGAAGTAATTCCAATTAAACGAAGTAATTACGACATTTTTCTACAGGAAGTTCAATTAAAATACGTTTCCAAGTAAACAGTCGGGAGGTATTTATGAGGGTTACTGGTGATATAGCAGGGCCTTAAAACAAATTAAGCTTCACATCCAATTACACTACTCTTCGGGGAAGGTTAACTAATTTGACTTAAAAGAAACTGCGTCGCTGCCTTGACAATGTTGCGAAGGAAACGGCTTTATTGCAAAAACATGATGCAACCTTTCTAATTAAGGTACAAGTACGTTCGGTTATAAGTATTAGTGGGTCATTTTATTACATTTTTTATTTAATTATACACCTACGACGACAAATTCTTATTGTAAACTAAGTAAGAATAGTACTTACTCAACTTTTACTACGCTACTTTACGAATCAGGAATGATAAAATACTACATATTCCATTATTACACATTACTTCATTTTATACACATGTACGAATATATTCAATATATAATACAAAAACATCTACGAGTCAAATTAACCGTCTAGGCCCCAATATAATATGTTTACTGGACTGGTCACACAAATCGCAATTAAGCCATTTGTGAACACAAATCGATAGAGGTCAATGGCACCATAGGCATCATCCGAGAGCTCGAACCCTAGGAAGGGCGTCCACCACATAATGCCCCCATCTCACCCCATCGGAATTCCATAAAAACATCGCATGTTCTATATCACCTGGGACGTATAACCACTAAATTCGTGGAACCAATTCGCAAGTACGGGAAAGTTCAAACATACGTAAATGCACTTACTTGGATTGCTTATCAGCGTGATCGTTTTTGTTGAATTCTTGGATTTACGGAGTTAATTTCTAATTTGTTTATATTATACCTACGGACCATTTTTTAAAATTACATATTACCATTTTTGCCCACTCCTTTATTTTTCGATAACTCTATACTTATACTTTATTACGTTAATAATATAGAATTTCTATTTGTTCCGTAATAATTATTTCAAGTTTTACATTGTGGCCAAAAAATCCAGCTTTTTCTAATAGTAGAACAAGACCTTGGTATCATAAAATATGCGAGGCTGTATCTATATACATAATTGTTTTGTTTTTAAAAATATCTTTATTTATATATAAATTACAAATATATAAATGTTATACAATAATATCCTAATTACGTACAACAAACTTGGAAGATAACACATTTTTTACAGGCTCAATATGCCTTTCTAAAATATTTAAAATACATACCTAACAACAACTTTATTTCACGTAATACTCACACTTTAAATTGTAGGAAATAATGATGTTTAACTAGTTTGCTAAACATTTGTAATTACATGTTTATTACGTTGGTTTATACTAATATAATAATATGATAATACAATTATACGTACCAACTCGATATAATGCTTAGTTACAGTACAACAAAATAAGTTTTGTTATAAAATAGTATGCTATTATCATAAAAAGTGTAGTTATTACTTTACGAATAAATTGCAACACAATTTCTAAGCAGAAAAAAGGGTAGTAGGCAAAACTCGGGCCTGACAATGCACGAGCGGTCCTGCGATAAGACGCCAGCGTCATTCGGTACTAAGAAAATAGTGATGGGGCAAGCGGTATCGATTGTAATTTACAGCGTAAGATGTGTTAGTAATTTTAGTTGTACCTATGGTAGAAATAAGTTTGTTTTTATGGTTTAAGTTTTTTTGATAAAATGTTTTAGCTAGTTTCAGGATATAGTTTTTGATTGGGGGATAATGAATAGTTTCGTGTAATCTATGTAAATTTGTTAGAAAAGGAGTATTAAAAGATATTTTAATGGCTTTGTTTTGCACTAATTGTAGTTTTTTATGATTGGTATCGCAAGTACTGCACCAGACTGGAGAGGCATATGTAATACAGGGCCGAATTAAAGTGGAGTATATTTTAAGTTTAATGCTTGGGCTAAGATTGGAACGACGGTTTAAAATAGATGACATGGCGTTTAGCGCTTTTATACCTTTATTTTGAAAAATGGTTGTATTTTTGGACCAATTTATCTTACTATCAAGTGTTAATCCCAAATATTTTACTTCAGAGCTCCAAGGAATACAGTGATCATTGATTTTAAGACATCTCTTGGGCGGACACCGCTTTCTTGAAAACATAATAGCTTCAGTTTTTAATGTGTTCAATTTAAGCTTCCATTTATTAAAATAATCAATAAGTGTTTCAAGCGACCACTGTAGGCGAGTTATAATAATGTCAATATCGTATGATGAAGTAAAACTAGCTGTATCATCGGCAAACCCCGCAAGGGCAGTATATGGTTGTCTTGGTATATCGTTGATGAATACCAAAAAAAGATAAGGGCCGAGATTTGAGCCTTGCGGCACTCCAGCTGGGACGTGGCGGGCAATAGATGAAAACGATCCAATATGCACAGAAAACGATCTGTCATGGAGATACGATTTAATTAATTTGACAAGACTTATGGGTACATTATGCAACATTAGTTTGTGAAGAAGTCCATTATGCCACACCGTATCAAAAGCCTTCTCAATATCAAGGAGGATCAACCCTGTAGATTGTTTTAAATTTAGGTGGTGTGCTACATGCTCAACCAATCTTGCCAGTTGATGGGTGGTAGAATATGATTGCCGAAAACCAAACTGTTCAGGTATTATTTTATGTTCAATTCTTTTAATCAACTTAGAAGAAATAACAGTCTCAAATAATTTACCTAAACAAGGAAGTAGACTTATCGGTCTATAACTGGTAGGAATTGCTTCATCTTTTCCTGGTTTCTTGATGCAAATAATTTTAGCAATTTTCCAGCTTTTTGGGAAATATGCAAGTTTAAGGCAGTCATTAAAAATTTTTGTTATAAAAATTATACTTTTAAACGGAAGATTTTTGATTAAGATATTACTTATATTATCGGCTCCAGGGGATTTGCGGGTTTTTAATTTAGATATTAACGTTTTTATGTATAAGGGAGACACAAGTTCGAAAGTAAAATTATTAATTTTAGATATATTATAAACAGTTTCAGCAACCGCGGTTTCTAAACTAGTATCGCTGTTCCAGTGGGTGGTTAGATTCATGTTTTCCAGAAAGGCATCAGCCAAAACTTCACATTGATCATTTGTATTACAAGTTAACCTGCCATCCTTGTGTTTAAGAGGAGGGATTATTGTTGCCTTGTGTTTTAGTGATTTGACAACTTTCCATAAATCAGAAGATGGATTATCTACCTTCGCCAATTTGGATTCCCAAGTGGAGTCATTATGTTGTTTTATTTTAACTTTAATGTAAATTTGTAAAGAATTTATTTGAGCACGAAGAATACGTTTACAAGATATATTTGTTTCGCTACGTTCCAATCTACGAATACGATTTTTCTTTTTAATAAGTTGTTTAATGTATTTAGGGAGGATGGTAAGAGCTGGAGTAACCTCGATTTGTGGAACGTTATTATTACGGGCAGCTATAATAGAATCAGTTAATAAGGTAACGGAATCGTCAATATCTTTAGGGGATTTGTGACTCGCAGAGCTTAGAAAAATATTGCTATCCATGTAGGATTTGTAACCAGCCCAGTTGGCTTTGGCGTAATTAAATCGTTGGTGTGTCTTGCGATCGAAGATTCCTCCGATGCAAAATAACACTGGTAAATGGTTAGAAGATAAACTTTCAAACGCCCAGAGGTCATTCAGTGGTTGACAGTTTTTGCATATAAGTAAATCTGGGGTAGAAGGCTGATAAGAACTATTATAGTGGACCAATGTGGGGGACGGTGGAGTGAAGATAGCATAATCATTATTAATCAACATATGGTTATAAAGAGTGTTGCCACGGCTATTAGGAGTTGCACAATTCCAGTAAGGGTGTTTAGAGTTAAAGTCACCCATTAGGAGAACATAGTTATTGGATTTAAGGACGGAATCTAGATCTTCTGTTAGTAAATTTGTATTAGGAGATTGATATGCAGAAAATATAGAAAAATTCTTACCAGATATATTGATATTAACACCTATACATTCCAAGTTTGTCGTAGTAGGTTGGCATAGAATACAATGTGTGATATCATGTTTGACTAAGATGGCAACGCTTTGGCCTTTACCATCTATTCTTTTATCACAACGATATAATATATAACCCGGAGTACTTAAGGTATAATTCGAACTAAGACGAGTTTCGCTTAAGGCGATCACGTCTATGTCCTTATCATTGGCAAAATCGAGTAGTTCACTAATCTTAGTGCGAATGCCATCGGCATTCCAAAATAATATTCGCAGCATATTTCTGCTGCCCTTATCAGACATATTTCCCAAGATGTGACAAGATCAGTAGAACCTTGTCAAACATTGATGTACAAGTACGGAACTGTCCCTTAAGGGATTTAATCGTCTTCAGTATGTGTAGCATTTCAGCCGTGGTTTCATCAGAATGATCACTCTTCACTATTGCAGGCTGGTCGGCACATAGGTTCGTTGCGACGGGATCAACAGATTTAGTGGCGGATTTATATGACATTTCAGGTCTAATGGTACTGAAGTCGTCCTTGGGTGGTACCGGTGAGGAAACGATGTTAGCCCAACTGCGTGATGATGGATTTATTTTGGGAGTTTGTTTCATGTTGCGAACTTGCTTCAACTCCTCTCTTCTGGTTTCTAATAACTTCAGGTACTTTTGTCGAGCACTACACAAGCGATAATTAGCTGGATGTCTTTCACCGCAATTACAACACTGAGCTGGTTCATTACGATTTTTCTTCTGGCATTCGTGAGTAAGATGTGGCTCCATACATTTGACACATCTTGGGCTTAAGTTACAATTCTTGGATGAATGACCGAAGGATTGGCACCTATAGCATTGAGTACCCATGAAATTATTTGCCTTATATTTTTGTATTTTTACGACACAGTTATATATGTACTTGATTTTACGAAACGAAGTCATGTCGGAGCCGGGAGGTAGTTGAACAAGAAAAGGCGGACAGGAGACTTCCTTGCCAGCTGCTGTCTTCAATTTACGGACCGTTGTTCCTTGGAAACCCAGTGAACTGAGTTCCTCGCTCAGAGAATCTTCAACATATGATGGCAGGCCATAAATTACGGCTTTATACTGGCGTTCGTCCTTTCTTGAATAGGTATGAAAGCACATCTTCTCTGCTCTTAAGCCCTCTTGTAATTTTTGGTGACATTCAAAAGAGTAACAGAAAATAGATAAACGATTATTACCTTTATAAAGTAGGTGGTATGTACTCGTATATCGGGAAACCATATTCTGAATATACTCGTGGTTCCATTCAGGTTTGAGCACCATCAAGATAGGTGGCACCTTATTGTTACTTTTAACAGCTGTCGCACTATGAAGTTTCTCTGTTGTCGAGGATGGGATGGACTTGTCTGCTAGTAAGCCGCTAAACATGTTTCTTGTTGCGATGGCAGGTGAAGTCTGCACCTCGCTTCTTGGAGCACAAGTTTTCGGTATCTTCCATTCGTTTGGGTTTACCAGGTCATAGTCGCTAGGTCTCTTCGAGGAAAGCGACGAACTGGAATCAGACCTAGTAAGGTATTTCTCCATATTATCGAACTTTATAAGGGGTCGGGTCTCGATATCGATATTTGATATCGAGCCCTTCCCATCACTACTGCGATAAGCGTAACTTCGCAAAGGTGGGGACAACTATGCGCGTGCGATCGAAGCAGCGGTTCGCACTGCACTGTATTGTAGATTAAGAGTGCCATGGATACACAAAATATGGATAAACAAAATCCTAGACTAGAGGTTCTCCATCTGTTCTTGTTCAGGGAGCACATTTGATTTCTTTGCATATATTGTATAATTATCTATCATACAGAGACCAGGATGTAGATGTATGGACTAATATTAAATTAACTTTATAGCTCAATATATGAGACTCAATAGTAATTTATAATAAAACAACATTTTAAGTTTGTTGAAGTCAAAGGGTTTTTCCCTTTGACTTAAACGAAACTGACTTCAGCCAAAGAGGGCCAAAGTTTTGACCAAAGTCGAAGATTTCTAACAAGCACTGAAATTGAACAAACTATTGTGAATATGGGGAATTGTGACAGAGATGTTGCAGGACAAAAGACACACACAGACCATTGTGGGCTTACACAGCCAGTTGTGTTGGAAATTTAATTATTTCATAATGTTTTAATTTTTTAAATGTTGCATAATAATTT
>DWMA01000404.1:0-11451 GCA_018252035.1 Urbanus sp. 3 SS-2014
GATTTATTGATTTTCTCTCTATTATATAGAGAGAAAATCAATAAATCTATTTAGTAATATTGAAATTGATGAATATAATTTAAGATATTGCCATGATCTCGCCTTTACCAATTGAAAATCATGTTATAAAATAAGTTTTAAATATTTTAAAGACTGAATTTAAAATATTGAGAGAGCTATTCATTATCTTAAATATGAGAAATGAAGTTTATAAGATTATACACAAAAAGCAAGATAAAAATAAATAAAAGTATACTACATATTTCCTTTTTATTAATTTAGTAATTGTATTTATCATATTACATACATAACAATCGTAATCGTATATGTACAATAGATTAATGTCACAGTTTTATGCATTGCTTATTTAAATAAAGTGTAAGTATTTTATATGAATCTTAACACTTGACTTTAAGTAGTAGTAGTGCACCTTACTTGTTTAGATTTGCTTACAAGTGCCTACTGATTTAAAGTGTCCACAGTAGGCAATATCCTTGCCTCTGCTTCATCCGTCACATAGGTAAATATTTGTTAAAGTATAATTAAATTTATGTATTAATAAAAAAGGAACCGTTTTAATTTAAACTCATTGTATCTATAAAGTCAATACCCCGATCATTTAAATTTATTTGCTTGCTCTTCGGTTTTATATGTACCCTTTTATTAACAGCTTTAATATGTCAATAGACACTATATTTTTTATGTAAAACATACACATATAGTTTAATAATTAGTATTCTGTTATATGTTAAAATTAAATATTAAAAATACATCTGTATACTTCTTAGATTAATGATGAATATGATGTCATGATAACTGAATAAACATTGCTGTACCTATATTCTATAGCAACTTGACAATAGAAAAGAAATGGTTCAACTTGCAATAGCACTTTTAGAATTGGGGCATAACTAACTATGTACCTACTTAATCCTTTAAATACTGGTTAATACCTCAGATAAATAAAATCTGAGTTTAATACTTATTAGATCTATTTTTTCGTAAGTATCATTATAAGATACCGATAAGGAATGATCTTTAATAATAACACGAAGTCCGCCTTTGGTGTTGAATAAAAAATATAATTTCTAAATTAGTTATACAGAAAATGGGGTGGGCTACGACTCGGTAGATGACTATGCAAGCCTAGGCAAAGTCTATGAGGGTAGGTTGTAATCATTTATAACGTTCAAAAAACTAAAATATTTTAATAACTACGCACAAAGTGTTGACAAACTTGCTATCGTACTAATCATGGCATTGGAGTTTACCACTTCATACAGTACCTACTTACAATAATATGAGATCATCGATACAGCAAATAAATTTAAATATGACTCACCCGTTTATGTACTAGCTACAGAAAGACCGTGTAGGTTATCATTATCACACACAATACATACAACATATACACGTCATAGCACACATTTCAATTCTATTCAATCAATGGAACTTCGGGAACGTAATGATATTGACATATTGTTAAAACTTAACCAGAAGAACATGCTTCTAAGCGGGTCCACCAAGATTTACATAAAAGCAAAACGTATAAATAATCTGCTTCTACGGGAAGGGGGAAAGAGAAACAACAAAAATATACTCTTGTTCCTATTTTCTTCAGACTATTGAATTTCTGTATTCTGTAAATTATGCATACATGTGCTGCCATCTCTGGGTAGAGTGGATAGAGTTTATGGAACATTATTATGGCTGCAAAAGAAAACATTCGCTCTCGCAGTTCACTCATTGTATATTATTTATGCTCTTTGTGATTGGTGGATTTCTTTCATACATTGCATTCAACCAATGTACGATACTGTGGGATCATACATACCATCATGCGATTGGTCAAAATATTGGGGTTACCACTTTTATCGTATATGTTGATTTGACATTTTTCATTGACACTATTGTTATACTTGTAAAGACGTGATTGTTATCTTATTTCTATAACATTATTTTTGAACATAAATAACTTGATAATTTTTATTTAAAAAATCTTACATCAAGAATAGAACTTTCACTGCAGTTTATTTTATCTTTTTTTCTTCGAGTCAAAATTATAATCTGCTGTTGTCTAAAGACGTCGCGTCAAAGATAATACGCTTAAACGATGAACAACCCAAGAACAACCTTTGTGACAATGTCTGCATCTGTTGACTAAAATTTGAAACCTAATAAGCTTTTAACAAGGTCAACAGTTTTCATCAACTCTAAGTCGACAAAAATAATTAAGAAACAGTACATACAGGAAAAGGTAGTGCGTTCAATCTGTCTTTGCAAAAGATACAAGTGCAAGTGTCCGCGAAAATGATCTGTACTTTGTTTTTCGCAATCACAACGTTACATGAACATGGATGACCTAAAATGCGAATACGTAAAGAAAAAAAGATGCTTTGGATCGTCACTAGGAGTGCGAATCGACAAATGTAATAATGATTAGTACATTAACCATCGACAATCAAACGTAATCGTAGTATCGTAAGACGGTCTGTGAATCCCTCAGCATCAAAAGTGAAAATGTGATGTGTCAAACCGATTGTTTACCTCGCGGCGGACAGGTGACGGTGAGCGGAGCGGTTTGTAGAAGTGGTTCGTGAGGGCGGCGGGAGGCGGGCGGTATGTCGGGCCGTTCGAGTCCCGCGAACGGTGGCTACGAGGCTGCGGAGCCTGCGATGAGGCTTAAGGTACGCAAGGATCTCTTTCCCGAGGTTCGCCTGCCCAAGATTGCCCCCGGCGCCTCCGACTCTGACTCCGCTCCGGAGGACGTCGGGGACATCTCTTGCGTCAAACTCGAAACAGATTTCGAGAAGAGCATCGACGACATCGCCAAACAAAAGCTGAAAGGGGCCAACGGGGCACTGCCGTCGCTGAAGCGGTCTCGCCACAAGAAACGCAAGCAGCACTCGCGGCGGGATGAGCGCGCCACGGCCAACGGATGTCTTCCACCCGATAGGAAGAAGAAAAAACGCTCCCTCCGTGAGTACCGCACCCGAAGCCCCCCCGTGAACAGTGTGTTGCCGCCGCAAGTGAAAGGTGGTAAAAACTTGAACCTAGTGAGTAGTAGTGAGTGTCAAGAAGAAGAGGAAGAGATGGAGGAAGCCGAGGCGGAGGAAAGTGAAAGTTCAGATGACGAAGTGCTCCATCGTGTGCGCAGTGTAAAGTTACCGTTTATTAAAGCACCACGACAGAGTGGCAAGCCTTACAGCCATGAACTTAGTCAATTATCTTCAAAAAAGAGTAAATCAAAAAACTCCCACAAGGCACAAAGGACTCACATAGTGATACCGTGTAGTGGGAAACCTCGGTCTATGTTGGACATTTGTAGTTCCCGTAGCAAAAAGAAGTCCAAGAAGTATGGGTGTACACCCACATATCGGAGTCAAATAGTGGACACAAGCACCAAATTAAAGATTAAAATAAGAAGAACAAGTGTTAAGGAAACTGTAAGTAAACACTTTTTTATTTTATTCTACTAGATGTGAACTGCATGTAGCATGCTTGCTGTATTGTATTTGTTTGTGTTTTTTGTCACATAATTAGTTTTTACGATTAAACCATTTACTGCAGGTATTTTACGTGAATCAAGTTACGTTTATAGTAATGACACATACTTAAAATTTAAATATAAGATACAAACTTCCTAACTTTTTCAATCAATTGAAAAGTCTTGATTAATTTTCACTCGTAATATCATTATCAATAGTTATATTAAAGAAACAGCAAGAATATACATTGAACAATTGTATGAATTATCCAATCGCCATATTAAGTAATTAAAATTAATTCTTTAAAATAATCTTGTCAAATAAAATCTATGAGTTATATTTGAAGCAAAATATTACTTACTAACTACATTAGGAAAGCCTCTAAAATTAAGAGTAATTGGTGTGTGTGTGTGAGTGTTTACAGAAGAGAAAGTTGTAAACAATTTATTGATAAATCAAGAGAATGTTTCAACTTTGCTTGTTAACCTAATTTAACCATTTTATCAACACATTTTAATATCATAGTAATAAAACAAAACAAGTTGTACTATGTTTTACTTTAAATATCTATGCCTATCACTTCATGTGGTATTTTAAACTGACTAGGCAGGTAAAATAAAATTAAGAGTAAACATTCTGTTCATGTTAATATTCTGAATAGGATCCAATGTTAACATCTTACAAGTAATACAATACCATTTATTTATTTAAACTTTATTATACCTTAAAATTTGGTACAAAAGGCGGACTTAATGCTAGAAGCATTCTCTACCAGTCTACCAGTTTAGGCTAAGCAGAAAACATGCGAGGCGGCATTATAATATTAAGTGAAAGGAAGTAACAATTACATATAAGATATTAGTAATAAATATAATAATATTATAGATCAATGTATAAATAGGTAGGTATAAAGATTAATCTATACTGCGCCTTTTAAGAAAATAGTTTTTAACGCCCGATTTGAAACTTTCTCTGCTGCAAGTTCTACGTAAATCATCTGGGAAGGAATTCCAGAGCCGAATGGAGTAAACATTCCTGTTTTGTAGCATTTTTTCAGCAAATTTAAAAATATTTGCCGTTTACCTTCAGTGATAATCCATCATTATAAGACCTTACATTCATCCGTCCGTCAAACAAACAATCTAAACTCAGAATGAACGTCTTTTCTAATGCAAATTGGAACGTCGTTCCAAGTCAGTCAACGTTGGTGTGGATAATTATAGCAATATGGTTAATGGCACTGAAGGTCATGGTAAGCTGGCTGGATTTATACTTTAGATGTTTTCAAATAGAGATCTATGAAATATAAAAATCTAGAAGTATATAAAGAGCTAACAGAACTGATATGTTAGTCTAAAGTTATCTTTCAATTTTTAAGAGCCAACTGATTGAATAGAATATGTTATACTATAGTTAGGTATATTTTAATTTTTAAAGTTATTTTTTGTAATTTAAGGTAAAAAGTTTATAAAATACTCGATATAAGTACAAAATCTTAATAATGGTCAATATACTGGTGACTTATTTATTACTACAAGAGAAGCTTATTACTAAAATATTTGAAGTTAAGCAAACAAAGATGCATGTATTATTTTAGACTAGCTGATCCCCGCGGTTTTGCCCGCGTTAAAGAAATAAAAAGGCATACATTTTTAAACATAAGTGATACTCAGTGCTCTCGCGAAAACGCGCGCGTTTTTGTGGATGGGTGTGGTGGGGTGTGGTTGATGGGTATTGGGTTTTTCGAAAATTAAAGTAGCCTATGTTACGCCTTTGATTTTAAGCTATCTTCCAATGATAGTCCCGTTAAAATTGGTCCAGTCGTTTAGAAGAATTAGAAGATTACTTCAGCCAAACAGACAGGCAGAAAATATTTTTATTGCATTTTTGTTACAGGTATCGTGTATGCTTTCATATGCTTCGAGTAAAAAGTTGTTATTTTGAAATCACAAAAAGACACTTCAATTTTAATTATTTGTATAGATTAATAGGTACTAATCAAAATTGGTATTAAAATTCATATATGAGTCATACTCAGCTGTCAAGTGCAAACAAACATACATATTTATGTTTATTTATTATCCCAGTTGACCTCGGTCCACGGTCTATTACAAAAGGGCTACAACGCATATCCGTCAAAAAACAGGACAAGTGAGATTGATCGTGTCTATTCCTTATTTAACGATGACGCGATGTTGCACCAATTTCTATGAACTACATAACTAGGATGTCGTCAACCCATTATTGTCCCACTGCTGGGCAGGCCTCTTCTCATAATGGGAGGGATTTAGGCCTTGGTCCACTGCTGGCCAGGTGTGAATTGGTAGATTTCACATAACTCTGAAAACTTTCAAGATCTCTCAGGTGCCTTACTCTCTCTAATCTGTACTAATAAATAAAATTGAAGTGTCTGTTTGTGATTTCAAAATAAAAATTGTTTACTCAATGCATATGAAAGTAAACACGATAAATATAACGAATATGCAATAAAAAAAATTGTCTGTCTGTCTGTCTGTTTGGCTGAGTTAATCTTTTAAACGGCTGAACCGATTTTGACTGGACTTTCACTGGAAAATAGCTGAAGGTTTAAGGATTAATGTAGGCTACTTTAATTTAGAAAAGAAATGCGGGCACCGGCTGTGTATTAAATTTAATTTTGTAACGTGGATGAAACCGCGGGGATCAGCTAGTGTATGATAATTTGAAGTGAATCACGGTACATATAGTCCCGGAGAATCCGTAATTTACCCAACGGATGGGCACCCATCAAGTGCATCAATTACGTCTAATAGAAACACGCCACTTGTCGGGCGATCGTCGCGAATATCTGGAGGTGTTTGTCGGTTATCGTTATCATTATGATTATGATTGCCGGTTCCGCATAACTGTGTTACGGGAAGCTTTGATATCTGATCATCTGTACAAATAAATAAAATTGAAGTGTCTGTTTGTGATTTTGAAATAACATTTTTTTACTCATTGCTTTCGTATAGGTACACGATACATATAACGAAAATGCAATTTTTTTTGTCTGTCTGTCTGAGGTAATCTTCTAAACGACTGGACCGATTTTGACGGGACTTTCACTGTAAGATAGCTGAAGATCTAAGGCGTAAAATAAGCTACCTAAATTTTTGAATAATCCAATCGTCGTCCGCCGTCGCGGGAGAACAGGATAACATTTATGTTTAAATATTTTTTTTACTTTCTAAACGTGGTTGAAACCGTGGTTCAGCTAGTCATATTATACTTCCTATTAATTAATTATCTACTACGTACGGTATCGCTTCGATCCACATATTAGAAATTTTGTACGTGTTGTCGGATTGAAAATATAAGGTGACTTCCATGTTTTTGGAATGTTTAGAAATCGGAGTCATAAGTGAGGAAGGACTTCCAGCTGAAAGATATCCATGATACGTTTTCAGATGTTCCTAATAGTTATATATAGCTATATGTAGATTGCGACATGAAAGAATATTAGAAATATTTTCAACTGTGTCGTCAACAGACTTTTTATATTTTGCAAAATGTTCTTGTTTTTGCAGAATTTGCAGTTTTTTTTGACTTTTTGAAATCGGTTCAATAGATTCGGAGCCTATTCAATTCAAACAAACAAACAATTAAATCTTTCCTCTTTATAATATTAGTACAGATAAAAAAGCAATTTTGCAACTAAGCAGGACATAGAAAATTATACAGTAATAGTTTAGTAACTTAAGTACATTATGTTGCAGTCATAGTTAATGGAGAAACATATTCTATCAATAAGAGTATCCAAGGGGGTCAATAACAGGTCATTAAGTTATAGAAAAACATGACGAGTTCATTGGGTTATGGTCCCCATCAGTGCGCAATTAATAACAATAAAATAACCAAAGGAAGCGTAGGGAGGGTTAAATCAATGATTAATGGCTTGTCTATATTACAATACAATAGGAGATTTGTATGTAAAATAATTTGTTTTCTAGCTAATATTTATGTTCCATAGATGGGTACGGGTCTTTCTTCAATAGGAGAAAGTCTAAAGCAAGCTCTACGTCGCTTCAATGCGATTAGAGATATTGGATAGTTTCAAACTATCAATAAGGCCTCTTATAAGGCCTTGACGCAAAATGATGACAAATAGAATATATGTCTAAAGGTAACCTCTGAAATATGGCGCATTAGAAGGTAAAGGCTAAATTTCTGGATAACCACCTGGACTAATTACTTAACGTGCATTTCGCATCGCGTATAAACTTCACTCATGTACATTACCCATCAAACTATCAATTTCGCCAGATGTTACTTAACTTTGTCGTGGACACCCAGAGATGAATACACAAATAACAATCCAAAAATTCTTAAATTCATCATTCAGATTTCTGTCTAACCAGGGATCGAACGATGAATCCACCGGTATCTACTCGAACCAGGAATCCGCTGTTAGTCCGGTATGATGACTGCTCCACCACAGGGGTCGTAAGATCATCATATCGTATGATCACAAGTGGGGCGCCATTCGCTTCTATTTGTTTGTTCGAATAGCAAATGCTGGATCGCGTTACAGTAGGGTAACATAACACTTACCCGCATTCATTTTGTTTTGTTTGAAAGTAATGTATATCATAGTTAGATCTTACAATATTTGTTCGTCTAATTTTAAATGCATTGCTAAGTCTGAGAAACCAAAACTTCTTGTTTAAGTATTACATTCTTAAATCAAATAAAAAGATTTTTAAACCAAATTCTAGTAATGCTTAACTAAGTAATTTAAAATACTGATTAATTCGTACCTACCATAGGTTGATTACAAATTTCGATAGACTTTTAAAAGTGATCATGCATTTAATTGGACATGAGAATCTGCATTTGGCCAGCGTGATAGCATTTCGCTTAAACCCTCTTAATAATAAGAGGACAATAATTAGTTGCAGAATCCAGTATATCAAACAATAATTCGGATCATTCGAAAATTAAATAATGTATTGCATATAAAATTTTATATAATTATCAAAGGTACAACATTATTAAAACGTATATTTCATTAAACTATGTGATAATAAACAAAACATTAAACAAAGTCGTGTAAATAAGCTTGTTCAAATTGATTGCTCAATATTTCTGTGAACATTCGTGACAAATGCCCCGGCATTGTCACGGAAAAATAATTATTATTGACACCGATTTAAAAGCATCCAATAATGAGGCCGTCGAAATCAATAGACTTGTTTATGACGCTTATTACGTGAGACAAAAGTTTCGTTAATTAATCTACAAACAATGATTTATACAAACAAAGTGTTATTTTTTTTCTATAACTAATAAGCGTTTGCATCACATATCAGTATGTAATCGATCGATAATTGAGTTCAGAAATGCAGATTCGACTTGTGTACTATATTGTATGGTTTATTTCTTAGTTTAGGTTAGGTTTAGATAGTACTAGGAGCATTAGACAGTAATGTTTAAGGAGCGATGGACTAATCTGGCTGCTGAAAACAGAATAGACCTCTTGAAAGGAAGTTACGTGGAGAAAATACCAGCAAGATTCTTCGAGATATACACATATATAAAAGAGAAATACAACTCACAATGCGACGCCATACCGGTGCATTCACTGGTTTATGGACAAGGAAAGTTATTTACTGTACAAAAGTCGGCAATGTTCGCACTATGTATATACTAAAATAAAGGCGCTAGATAAGCAATTGTAAAACATTCAATCTAAACGAACGACTTAATAATAAGATAAAACGAATTACAAATAAAACAATTTAGCGACAATGTTTTCTGACGAATTAAACATCAATTGCGTTTTAAATGATAGCAATAATGCTGGAACACGAGCGTAAAATTGCAAACAAATATTCGTTTCTCTTTGAATCGTTACATCAAAAGTAAATGTTAATTCGGACATTCCATTAGCGGGATGTCCGAGAAAACGAATACAAAAGAATTGTTTTAAGCGACAAATCCCGCTTGCTAATGTTAGTGGGGTAACAACGCCACTTTCTTGATCATTAGACAATTATACGAAATGTTAGAACGGATCTGTTACTTTTATTCTGTATCTGTTGACTGCTACAGTAAGCGCTGGGCGCAGATTGAATGAAACTGAATTTAACTGATTGAATATGACAAATTGAGATATTAAGGCACTTATTGTGGGATACTTACGACGATTACGACTAGTTTTGTGATCCTTTGATTATCATGAAGATGCTTTTTGACAATTTTTCTGCTTCCAAAACGTTTAGTCCTTCCCAATTCTTAAAAATAATGATTTTCTTGTCCCAATTGTTAATAGGTATTCTAATTTTCTAAAAAAATAACTGCAATCATTAAAATAATCTTGTACATAAGCACCAATTTCTTAAATTCAATCATTTAAACAGCGTAATATTCTAAAAATTTTGAATGAGTAAGAACATCTGACGGAATTAATATTGAAAAAGTACGAAATCGTAATATTGTTCGTTAGTATGTGCATTCACCCTAAGCTGCGTAATTTTTAACGTGGCGTTGAAATTCTGAAGCTTATCGCTTCTGATTGCTCTATTTTAGCAACCGTCTTGGATTTAGTTTCGCGTCAAAGCTTTGAAACCAGCTGCACGGAAACTGATTGGATTAAATAGATTTTGGGAAGAAACGAGACGATTCAATTAGATACAAATGTTCGTCACAGCGGGCATAATATTTGTGGTATTAAGACTTTGTAAATGGATTACGGTGACTTATACATATAGACATCTATTTAATACCTTGAGAAAGTATAGAATAGAAATTTCAGAAGGTAAAGGTTTGTCGCTCGTGAGGGCAAAGTGGCAAGGGCAAATCGGATATAGAGGAAATCATTGTAGCAGAACTATTACGATATAAATAAGTTGCTACTCCTGAGGATTGTGACCATTATTGTGAGCAGGTAACCATACTCGAAACGCATAACTGTTACATACTAGAAATAGGCCTTCTGGTACCTCGGTCAAACCACAGGTACTCATTTTGCCACTTGCTAAAGCGTTTAATCGTCGTCTAAGGCACTATAGCCACATGGGCCTTGACCTGACCAGAATATTCTTCCTATACAGTCAGTTTTAGACTTTCTCCCTCCAACTTGTCAAGCCAAGGGTTTTTAATCTTGTACGACTCCATTTAAGGAACTGTAGTCATGTTCTTCCTCGGTTTTTTCGTCTGTCCGGCTTATTAGATACTTGGGTACTTCAGTTTCACCTATTCTTTCTACGTGAAGCGTCAATCCATTACTGTCTCGCTGCTAAGTAGATCCAGAATAAGAAAGGTTTAGGCCAGTGGTTCTCACACTTTTTTGGTTGCGGAGGCCTTTTGAAAAGCGAAATTTTTGACGGAACGCCAAATAAACTTAAAAGTTACATGGATTATTGTTGTAAATACTTGGGTACTTCAGTTTCACCTATTCTTTCTACGTGAAGCTCGTTAACTACTTCGATTTTAGAACTGGTTCTAGGGCTTGTATAGGCTAGTATAGCAGGATCATCACCAAATTCGCACACGAATCAGACGCGAACGAGTTAATGAGAGGATGTATCGAATTGATCAGGTAGGCCCCCTCTGTGCGTGAGATCGTGCCAGTCTAGACGTAGACGCCTACGCAACTAGACTGAACTAGACCTGCGGTGACACTCGCAGTTTCAATCAATTTATTGATTGTTTTCAAATATTTTTGACATTATTCGATTTTATAAAACTGTTGTATGGTAACAATCATTGATAGTTTTATTTCTTTAATGTAGTCTTTATTTTAAGTAATGATTTTTGGAAATGGCATTACGTCATAAATATTATGAAATATTTATTTATTTGTATTCAAACTTATATCTAACATTACAGGTAATAAATCCTAATGCGTTAGAAAAGTACATCACATAACTACTATTTTTATTCTTAAAACTATTTGAAAGAAACTATAATGTTATAACATTATAAGCAGCCTTCGTGAACT
>DWMA01000405.1:0-11445 GCA_018252035.1 Urbanus sp. 3 SS-2014
ATAATTTGTTGGCTTAGTGGGTTTACAAAAATAGTTACTTTTAAGATAACAATCGTTTGATCGATATTTCCATTGTAATCAAATACCCTATCGATTCGAAACTGATCCCAAATCGATCAACGCGTGCTCTTACCTTCCTCAAAACAGTGGAGTACTGGCCGTTCTTGTCGGTGCCCCAGCCAGATGAGAAGCACCTGGTGCCAGGAACAACGGCTTCGAGCGGCGGCGGGAGGCACACAAGACCTATGTGTGCTCCAAGCTTCATCGGATTCTTCAGGATAAGAAGAGCGATGTCGTTGTAAAGGAAGTCTGTACAAAGTTATACCATCATTGAAAATGTAGTGTTTCTGAACGAATGAAAACTTCTTCATCTATACAAATAAATAAAATTGGAGTGTCTGTTTGTAATTTCAACATAACAATTTCTTACTCAATGCATTTGAAAGTATACATGAGGTATCAAATCATCATCATCAAAATCAAAGGTATAATAAAAGTGAAATTAATTTTTTGTCTGTCTGTTTAGCTGAGGTGATCTTTTAAACGGCTGGACCGATTTTGGCGGGACTTTCACTGAAAGATAGCTGAAGGTCTAAGGCGTAACATAGGTTACTTTATTTTTTGAAAAAAGCATTACTCCACTTATGTTTAAATATACTTTTACTACTTACTTTACTTTTTAAACGCGGGTAAATCCGCGGGGATGAGCTAGTTATTTACCTATAAGTTCTAGAGTCTAGTTTTAATATTATTTAATCATACCTTCTTTGTAATCTTCATGCGTAGTAATGTTTTTAACTAATTCATCTTGGTAAGGGTAGTTTGATTTGTCTGATCTCCTAGTATCCCACTCTCCTGCGCGGACTTGCAGCGTAGTCTTGCCATTCACTATGTGGGCGGCTGTGAGCACTACGGTCGGCAGGATCAGGGAGCCTCCACCAAGCATGCCTCCTGGAATCAGGTCGTTACTAGCTTTTCTTTGCATTTGGAACCTGCAACAAGTAGTACACAGTGATAGATTGTCACCGGATTAAGATTGAAGATGTGATTTGGAAGTAATGAGCCGTCCACCTGATGGTAAGCGGTCCCGCCTATGGACATCTGTAATCCATGTCATCCTGTCTGAGGTTGACCACGTTCCTACCCGTGAGAAATAAGTTGGAACGCCTGGCATAAGTTTTTTTTGATGATTGAAGTAGCAAACGAGCATGCAGTCCACCTGATGTGAAGTGGCCACTGCCGCCCATGGACATTTGTAATCGACCTCAGAGAAGAACAGTCTTACCTGAGGTTGGCCACAAGCGTTGCTACCCCTGAGGACTAAGTTGGAACGCCTTGGATAAGTATGTCTCCCTTACCACCCTTCAAACCAGAACACAGCAGCGCTGAACCCTGCTGTTATTAGCTAGAAGTAGGTGTGGCGGTGGTGCTGCCGGAGTCGAACCATAGAGTTCTACCACCTTTAGATTCTGCCAAATGTTCTTTTAACGTCTCTTAAAGTTAAGTTATTATATTGTCCTAAGTTACAATTTCCAGAAATTTTATAATTAAATATATTTAATAATAACGCAGTGGCATGTCACACAGATATTTTTAGTTGTTCCCTGGACGCGTTCACTATAATATTTTGTAAATTGTACTTATTTTAATATATTCCCTGGTAATTAATATCTATAATTGATGATTATTTGTATTACTTAAATTGTGACATTATTATTATTATTTTGACATATTTTTTGGATCTAATTGTATTTCTATAATTGACATAATTTAATCTTAACGTTAATATTTTATTGACATAAATTATTTACTTGTCAGTTGCTATAATGTTTATTAATTATTGTAACTTATAAATTATATTCTTGTGCTACGCTATTGAATTAGGTATACCTGTAATGATAGATGTAGTTTAAGTTATTGTAAATAAATAAATAAATAAATAACTTAAAATAACGTGGAATTTTCAAAGCACCATAAACTAACATTAATAGAGTTGTATTAGTTATGATATTACAGTGCCTAATGTACGCTTTACAGCATTATTACACTATAATCTGTTTCAATCTGCAATTGTAGTAAATCCTTTGATGTACTTCCGTTAGAATTAGTAATGTTATGTTCCTGGCAGTCACCATCTAATTTTGACCGGTGTACTCTGTATGCAATTAAAAATAAAATTGTCTTGTGGATTTAGATTCTTCAGTGTTGAATAGGCTTCGGTAACAAGATTTTCGGAAAAAGATCAAGGTAGGAACATGTGGAAACTATTTTCCATAAGAATGGATAGTTAAATTTCAGGATGCAATTATGTTACTACCCTATGTTCACGGATACTTTCACCCTTAAGACTTTAAATTGAGATGTTAGTTTTTAAAATTAGAATGCATTAAGGATTATTACCATTAACTGACAAGCAAAAATATTTAAGAACTAAGACAATTTGGGTCGTATACAATCTTCTTTGCCACTTTTTACAGAACGAATGAATAAAATCAACAAAAAAACAAATAAACAAAAGGAAATACTTGAAAGGATTATATGTAAGTAAAAATATTTAGGCATAGCGTTAGTATTAGCAGCCGAACAAACTTACTGTAATAAAGTTAAGTTAGTGTACAAAATTTAATGTGTTTAATGCATTTCTAAGTAAATGAAGCTTTAATTTCAGCCAACGACGTACACAATGAGTTAAAATCGAATACTTGGTAGTTGCAGAAACGGTTTATTGTCTACAGGGAGTTAGAACACTGCAGAACAAGCCATCGTTGACTCGCTCTTAGTTTATATTCCAAGCTTTTACTTATGAGAAAGCATGATAAGATCGTTTATTATGTAGTTGGAGTATGTAATACACCACAAATTATTACTACATAATATCACTGTAGGTATACAAAACAAAGTCGCTTTCCGCTGTTTGTTCCTATGTATGCTTAGATCTTTAAAGGTACGCAACGGATTTTGACGCGGTTTTTTTAATAGGCAGAGTAATTCAAAAGGAAGGTTTATATGTATAATATGTTTTATTTTTAGTTATTGCAATTTAAATAAATTTGTGTTTAAATCTTTTCACCGCGTGTAGGAGGCATCTACGAGACAAAATCCAGGAGATTAGTAGCAGCTTTACGTTTTACGTTTAACATCCATTGCGGTCACTAAAACCTATATCAGGCATAGTCATCAATAAAATTTCACATTACTACCTGCATTTAACATTTCGTCAAAGGCAGAGCAAATTTAATTACTTTAAAGAAAATAATAGAAGGTTTAGATTCTTTAATATTTTCTAAAGGCAGATTCTGGAATAACAGCGTGGGTTGCAATAAACGAGTAGGAAGATAGTTGATTACAACAAGCAATTTTAAATGAGTATCTGTTAAGTAAAATTCCACTCAAGATAATATTCAATATTAGAGACATTGTTTTCTTGTAGATTGTGATTTTATGTAATTCAAGAACAACAATTTAAATTATCTTTCTACTTTAATACACTAACTTTAGTTAAAACAATCACTAAAGACGGTTTGTAAATAACAAAGTGAATGAAATCTTAGAAATTGTGATTCTTAATTTATTTAAGAGAGATGTTCAAGAGATTTAATTGTATACAATGATAGCGAGCTTTTTAAAAAGATTTTGTTCAGAAAATCGTAAAGCAAATGGCGAAGTTTACGAGCGGGAACACGTTAATGTATAGTACGGTAAAAGGAAAAACTCTCACTCCGTACAATCGACTAGGGTTTTATATGCTTTTAAAATAGATTATAAAATAAATTAAATAAAAAATTACTTTAAAGTTGCAACGTTGAATCCATTTCCGCTTTCATATAATTAATTGAAGGTTTAAAGACTGATATAACACAAGCAATTAAGCAACAATCCGACGAAGATAAAGCGGGGTGATTGCGACGATCGGCGGTTCCGATAGTGCAAAACAGATAAAACTCTCATCAAATACAATCAGCGGTCGCCTGGACAGGGCTTAAACCTAGGCCTGTATATCCCGCCATTTCCTCGGGGCAAATTTCATTACCACTAGCTTGTCCAATAATCCGGAGCGGACAAGTGCCTTAATCTACCCGCGCCAGTTCGATTCCAACTCTCAAACGCGCCAGTTGCTTCATTTTTACGTATAATCCACTTTTAATTGCCTCCCCGCTGAAGCATTATTAAATTTTAAACAGAAATTAATTACAAAAACAAGTCTCAAAGGCCGCCGATGTGACAACGGATGATATCGTTGTTAATTTATTTAAGAAAGAGTTAAGACTTTGTTTCTGTTTGATGTAATCATCGATTAAGATTTTAGATATTGGCCCGTCAACGACAGAAGATTAGACAAAATCCCTGCTTAATCAATTTAGTAAGGGGTTCAATAGTTTGTAATTAAAATTGTGTTCAAATGAAAAGGTTTAAGACGATTTGGAGCACTCCTTCGAGTAGCCTTGCTTTTTGATTTTAGATTAGTTGTTTATATAAACTCTTATAAAGATAAGCACTCACGTACCGTACGTTCGTATACCTATAAATCACTTCAAATAAAAATGTAAAGAGCCTTAATATTTTACAAGTTTTTAGGCATATATAGGTTGAAGCGATTTTAACTTCAAACTTAATGTTAAGCAAATTCAAACATTCAGATCCCGTTAAGTATTTCAATGATATATTTTAATGAAAATATTGAGTAGAATGCCCGTTAGTACTAAGAAAAATATTAAGAAGGATACTACTTACAGGGATTTCATAGACCCTGTCTACTTACTGACAACGACGATGTGGAGCTATTGTTAGTTAAAATTGCACCAATTAATATATTATTAGGATGTAAACGCATGCGTTGATAATATGAAAAGTCTTTGAAGAAAGTATCATTCGAAGCGGAACAGCATTTGGCGTTTAGAGCGGCGCTGTAGACAGCTGTCATTGCACGCTGGCGGCGTGCCAAATGATTGTACGCTCACAAAACGCTCCTTCCAAACGCTATACTGTGTAATCTGTGTAATTTTATAATTATAAGCCAATCAGAGCTTGACGTCAGACTTGTTTTTCAATTTAACTTTAGCTAAAAGTAAAGACAGAATAAGGATTGAAAAGAATGGCTATTATCTAACCACGTATGATTTAATTTTAGTGACAGTTTTGCTACTGATTCGTGAAAACTCAATTAATTTAATCTGATAGATTAAATAATAGTATTTAATTAGATCCAAGCACTTTATGTTTAACTGCATATGACACGATTATCATTAGTTTTTATTTCGCACAATGTTGATGAACAATTATTTAAATGATTTCACATATGAAAATAATTATGATAAATTATTATGAATACGTTAAAATTATAATTTTGTGGTAGCGCGTGTTTCGTGATAAAGCTCGTAACATTACGAAATAATGATATCTGCACGCATGTGATATTAATGAAAGTGATGCACTATTGACGAAATCATTTTTAATTCTGCCGATAGCCGGTAAAATATTTAACACGTCTGTAATTATATATTGCCTCATCTACGTTGCAATCTGTACAAACAAATAAAATTGGGCTTTATATCAGTAACATTTCCCTGTGATATTTTTAACCTATGCGTTTTATTTATGTAATATCAAAACTGTAAATCATTATATTCGTTTCTTTTAACTAGAAATGAATAAGTGGCTTGTAAGTTACACGTCTGTTAATAGATCTGTAATTAATCCCAGATAAGATTAACGACCACAGGTGCGTTTCTACCCTTAAGGAGGCAGTAACACCCAGGATAAGTATATCTTACCACACTCTTCAAAATCAGAATACATTAACGCTTACAATAACGTTATAAGGTAGAAACGGGTATGGCGGTGTTAAATCCGACACCGAACCAGTAAAGATACTAGTATTTTCTTCTATTGTCATCATTATGGTTACTGTCAACACTTAAAGTAATAGGAATCCTCAATTAAAACGCCTCGTTTGGTTTGTACGTATTTCTGCTAATAAGTGGTAACAAAATTACTATAAGATAGATTTAAATACGTTCTACTTTACCACATCTAAAACACAGGTAACAAACGAAAACGCTACAATAAAAAACAATGTACAAAAAACTGTAATCGTTAACGTAAGTTGATACAATTAGAACTTGTCCGTACGTAGAACCGTAGAGAATAGATACGTCATAGTAGATCGACACGACGTCACCAATGTCTGTGAACCGCGCGGATTAATCGAAGACTGCAGTTACGATTAGTCGATGATTAATGCTCGCACTGCGACGCCATCTGCCGAATTAATTGCTTCATTTCCTCTAGACGGCTCCAAATGGAATTTTGTACTTCGATTCGGGACGCCATTTTTGTTCACTCAGTTCGCTCGTTCAGGTGTGTTTTACTACGTGATTTACGGCTCTACATTTAAATAGATTTTTTTTGGAAGCTCAATTCGCACCTCCGTTCTTGTAACTAGAATGTAGTGGGACGATTTAAATACTGGATACAGTTTAATTTAAATGGGTTAATTTGAAATTGTACGTAGTTGAACTATTGGTATAGTAGTTGTAAATAAAATGTCTAAATGTAAAAAAAATAGGAAAATGTACAGTACCTAATAAATTAATAAGATTAAGATAACCTTGAGACGTTCTGAGATATTTTAAGTAAAATAAAATGAATTAGTTTTATATCATGTCTTTAAATATTACTATTATTTTCAAAAACCTTTATCCCCATCAAAACTAATATAATTTCAATTCTTAACATAAGATAGTCTTGTGGGCCTTTAGATACCTGCTTCTGATCCCAAAAATACAAGACTTCTATCTCAGATCTGTTACAAGTAAATAGATGCTGCTGGGAACTAAGTTATAATGCGTCATTTTAGTAATTATTTTACAATCCAAAATTTAAATATAATATTGTACTTATAAGATAGAAATGGATTGGCGACGATTTCGCAATTAAACTGCGATATGTTCTGTCGCCTAATATAATCAGCCATTTCCCTTGAATTATACAAAGAATAACATAGTAAACAAACATTGAATGTATGCGGGCGGGGAAGAATTTGATGGTTTAAGAACGTTCAACTCCTTTGTGAGCGTGGAAACTTTTTACAAAAGAGGGCCCGCATGATTTGTGAATGCGTGTAATTTTTCAAACGTCATATGTTTTGTAACGATTTTCCGACCAAACAGTTTACCAAATAAAGTTCGCTATTGTATCGGAGTGACTTTTTGGCGTGAGTTTAGCGTTTTTCTTAGTATTCCGTTATGAAAAGTTTTATAATATTTGACGGATTAGCTTCGCCGGTGAAAGATAAGTGCTACATTGTATATTTTCGTTCATTTTATTAACACAATTTATTCTTACAACTCACAACTTCAGTAATAAATAATGAAATAGACAGAATAGACTAATTAGATTTATAATTAAAACATTATTTATTAGAACGAGTCTTAATATCCAAAAAATATATATAAAAAAATCTAATAGTTAAGAACAAAAAAAATCGGTAAAACTGTTAAAAGAAGGAAAATACTCGTTGATTTATGAGACAATATTTGATGAGACTATCCCGTGACTTTAAATAACGTATTGTGACTGCGAGCTCCCACGGCTATGAACTATTTGAGCTATCGATATCTGTCACCGCATCTATCGAGATTGACGGGTTTTGGCCGCGAATATAAAGTAGGTTTACAAAGCTTATATTTTGAAAGGTAGTGCAACTCTTTGTGCATGGTTGAGCGATGGGAGTTTCAGCACCGCATCAATTTGTTTCTTATAACCGCAGTGAAATCCTAATACTTAAGCTTAGTCCTGGACATAGGTTAAACAGAATAAGAGATTTTACTGACACCTCGCTAGTCTATACCCGTATAAATCATTTTAGTATGATATTTAATTATTTTAAATTTTATTAATTAAGGTGAGATTTACCAATTTGTGTAGAAATTAAAAAGGTTTCTTGCCCTGAAAAATATATAAGTAAGAAACATGACTAAAATATCAATCAGAGAAAATTAAAAATTCAAGATAGAGAAAATATCTTAAATATTAGGTTTCAGGAATAGCATGCCTTAATGGATTGAGTATAACAACTAACCAAAAACGCATCTCAACACAATGCCGTAGCGCTTGATTGCCACTTCTAAAACATAAAACATAATATTTTCTAGGTCAAACAACTAGAAGCATATGTAGGTACCTGGTATACTTCGTATAATGTTATACTCTTATAAAGCCAATCCCTTGTCCCCGCAGTGTATTAGTCAGTTGAGTGGTGGGTTGCTCGAGGCTTTGAGCTATCGAGGCCTGTCAGCGAATCTATCGAGATTGACGGGCTTTGGCCAGCGGACTAAATGGAATTTTACAACGCTTTATCAACTTTGAAACCCCGTCAAAAGATTTAAAACCGCCCACTCTTGTAAATTGCTTTGAAGACAGGTAGTATAAAATTTGATATTTAAGAGAGACGAATTTGGGTTATCGCTATTTGACGGAAATTAGTGAAGTTTTAATTATAGTCGACATTAATAAAACTTACTTTAGTATTGACGGCCTCTTAGAAAATACTTTTTGAAATTATGTAGAAACACGAGGTAAATCGATCGTTTCTTGTATATTTTGTATTATATATGGATTTTTTAGCATATGCATATACTTGGTATTTTAAGTATATTAAAACTTATTAGAAACAACTCTCAACCTATCTGAATTTCGAAAAAAAATATGATTGACTCAATGTTTTAAAAAATAATTTCTATCCAACAATAAAATCTATAATTTAACTTGTTCTATATTGTTACTAATATTTTTTACATTAAAATAAATAAATATAAAGATAAGAATAACATAAAAATACGTTCTCAGTGTTACAGATATAGACGCTAAGAGAAGCGCTCTCATATTTCCCGATTTTATCCACCACTATATCACACATAGTAAATCCAAACGTCATAACGTAACCCTTGCCGTGTTCCCTGTAGATTAATACAACAAAGGAGAATTAAGTGGCAGACAGCGGTGTACCGAGCCGCGACCAACCTAAGTACGAACCACTTCGTCCCACCTTCATACACAACGCTCTACCTAACATCGCGTATTTTAATTTTTTGCAACAAAAAACAACCAAGCGGTCTTCGTTTTATTTTCTTTTTCACTTGTTTAATACGATTTGGATTCCATCCAATGCAAATTGGTTTATTCTATGTGCGAGTTACAAAACAAACTGATTAGGTAAATCAACACTACAGGCGTTTTCGATTACGATTTCACCGACGGAACGGCAGCTGCCTAATTAACATAATCCGGTTTGGAAATAAGCAAAGTTAATTTTGTATAAACTTTAAACATTTTCCGTTTTAAATTCAGACAGTTCGGCTGTCGCGAACGCACGATCATTTTGAATTCACTCGGTCCGTAGTCATTTTTCAAAAGCGATTTCGCTTCCAACTACATTCATTTACACTTAATAATTGTGTTCGGTCGCGGCTGCTGACTCATTATCATATAAATGAGAGAGAAAAAGCAACGGTCGGCCATTAATCAAGAGAATGGAGCAACAACACTGGCTAATACACTTATCAACTTTAATTCAATAATCCGGCGGCGCTCGCGCTGGACCTCCCAACTGGACTTTTCGTAACGTGAAAAATAAGTGGGGAATGGAACGCACGACCTCACACACTAATCCCAATTAATTGCAACCTACCTACTGCTTCGAACGAGATAACTCTCATACCGAAATATATATTTTGCCTCGATTATTCAAATGCGTTCTTAATTGAACTGGCCAAACGTTCGTATTTTATGCTTAGTAGTGAATTATTACGATATTTAAAACAACATTAACGGTGGTTTTCTAGTGTAAACTTTAGATATATTTTTGCTCCTCCAATATACCTAACAAGTATATAATATAACCACAAAATGTCTCAGTGACTAGATAATCTCTTTAATCTGATGCGCTTAACTTTAGAACGTGTATCCCGTAATCTTATAGTTAAACTGTTATGCGAAAATAAATTTGCCAACAAAAAGTATCTTAAATTATTCCAAGGCATAAATAAGAACCGACTACGGCGTAGCAACGTAGCTGAAACGTAGCGATCTACGGAGGTAAGCGTAGCAAGCGCCACTTGTGACATCGCGGACCGTAATTCGGTACCTCTAAACTCTTTAAAACTATTACCATAATTCTATGTTCACATTTTGTTATGGCGGGTCTTGCATTTCGTCCGTAATATGTAATTCATTGCAGCTTGCAGCGCAGATAATTAATTCGTATAGTGAAATATATTGTGCAATGGAGTTATGGTCAAACGCCCAGCGCAGATTTAATGCGCTAATTATGTACGGTATTCGCTTGGATGACGTTCGTAATGGAGTTATGCAACGTCTTGACTTGTGACCTTTACATTTCGGTACAATAGAAATCACTTTGTAAAACAATGGATTGCACAAAATTGGAAATCGTATAAAATACTAATTGAAACTCAAGGCATACATAGCTATGTAGAAAACTATTTTTTTTTAATTAATTAACGAAACTATCATTTTAAATTAATTAACGAATAATAAAGAGAAAGTCATGAATTGACTGTCAGGCATTAGAATAATGGAACCATCACTACGCCTGTTTTTGAGTAAGAATAGCAACTTGAACTGCTGCTGTTCTGCTTTAAGAGGAGTGGTAAAGAAGATATATTTATTTTAGGCGTTCCGATTTTGTCCTCTTGGGTAGCAACGCATCTATTGTCGATCTTAGGTACGACTTTAATTTTATCTAGGATGGATTACAAAGTTGATAATGTGATGGGCGGCAGTGCCCACTGACCAACAGGTGGACTACGAGCTCGTTTGCTCGTTTATTACTATATGAAAAAGGTTATGAACGTAACTAGTTAATATATTAAAATGAAAAGAGCATAATATCAAAATCAGCTCTACCCCAGTTTTGTAAGAGCGAACGTAAAGGTTTCACGATCCAATTTCATGCCTTCGTGAACTCATGCACCAATGGTCTACCCACCAGAGAAATTTCACTAACACAAAGTTATGATTAATTGAGGCAATAATATGAAGACTATGCTACATTGTCCCGCGCTGAAATCTTAGGAAACAAAGACCACTGAGAACTTATTCAGTAATGTCGTTTCTTGAAAGATTTAATATTCTTTTGTTAGACATTATATTATACTAGGAAATTATACTGCACTGAAATTACGTAGTATGTACGTATGTATAAAACTGTGTTGTTTTTGGCGTATATGCAAAGTTTCTGTCTTTTGATTTGAATGGTAGAATTACTAACAGTTTGATACTATTTTTTTATGATCGAAGTAGCAAACGAGCATGCAGTCCACCTGATGTGAAATGGCCATTGCCGCCCATGGACATCTGTAATCAACCCCGATAAGATCAAGGTCCTACCTGAGGTTGACCACAGACGCGTTGCTACTCTTAAGG
>DWMA01000406.1:0-11442 GCA_018252035.1 Urbanus sp. 3 SS-2014
GGTTGCGATAAATATTTCTTGCATACGAAACAATGAAAATTATCATCGTTGCGTACAATACCTACCTAATTTCCACATAATTGCTCGTAAGTACTGTCACGTGACTGATGAATGAAATCCCGTTGCTCAAACGTATTTATGTAATGCATCTTTAGTTATTGTTTTAAAAGGTCGAATTAGTATGATTCGACCGAATACTATCGCCATACATAATTATAGCGTGACACTTCTTGCGTGTCAGTAGAAAGCTGTGGAATAGTAAACCTAACGGAAAGGCAGACGGGCCACCTGAAGAAAAGTGGCCACCGTCGCCTATTTGCATCACCCGAGGAGTCGCCGATGTTTCGCTAGCTTTGTGCAAGAGGTCTTTTTGCACCTCTTGAAGAAGCCCATGTCATAGCGCTCCGGGAATACCTCAGGAGCATAGCAGCTGCATTGCATCTGTGATCAGCTAGAATACCTCTTCTGTATGGAATTGGTAACAAATGTCCTGCAATGATAACTTAACTTGGACTGCACATCGATTTAAATTAATTTGCCAAATACACGATAATGTAAATATGTACCTAAGTCATGACTTATGAGAAATTAGTTATTAGTTTATAAATTATGTTTTGGTAGGTACAGTCAAGAACTATAAAAGGTTGAAGTAAATTCACCCAAGATCTTACCTAACGATCATTTCAACGAAATTTAGAATTTAGGCAGTGGCCGTGTATTTGAATTTCTAGACTAATTTCATGCATGAAAAGCTACTTATCTGGTTTATTCAACTTTGCTTAATTTTACGTTGAATTTGTAGATAACATTTACCAGAGTTGAATATACCAACAATAGTATTAATTTAAATAAGCACACAATTTACGTTTTTTAAGTAAATACTCGTATTGAAATGTGGTAGAACCTGTATGATATGACCAGGGTTGTATCACACCTACTTCTAGCGTAAAACAGTTCTTGTGGTTTGCTTTTGGTGGAAGGGCGTATTCCGGCAACCTTACATAATAGTGAAACATACTTATAAGTCCTTAGAAGTGACAAAGTTTATGGGATTGCCTTCTGGTAGAACCTCTGTTCTATGGAGTTGATCACAGATGTCCATGGTCTATATTAGCCACCGTCTGACGCATTGTCACTTGTTTCCTTAATAAATCTCATAAAAAATCAAGAGTTAAATAATTTTATATCATTTTAAATGTAATTAAAAAGTAAAAGTACCAAGCTGTCATAACTGAGACGGCACTTGTATGAAGAACACAGGATGTGTGTGTCACATTATGCACTGGAATCACTGTTACACGTGGTACTTCGCGGGGGCGGTTCTTGTGCCATGTGATATTTGCAAATGAGCTCGTTTCAGCGATGCAAGATAACCGCAAACGAAATTAGGTTTTGTTTCTGTTTGTCGGGAATAAGGTAGAACGCAGTGCGGAAACTTAACAAAACAAAGTGTGCGATCTCTTATCAAGGTTTAGAAGTTCAGAAATTTTAATAGGATTATACTTTTAGAAATAAATATACATTTCTTGTCAATATTCTACGTTTTCCTGATGTACAAAAAACATTGTGGATTAAGAAATAAATACTGAAGCAATTATCTATTATAGTTTATCACGATTATCCAAATAATGCGATATTATATTCAAAAGTTAGACAAAAACTTCAATCAATAAATTTGAATCCATCAAAATAATACCCAATGCGACGACTTTTTCGAAATAACGGCCCTCTAAGGTAACATTTTCTGCCATACACGCCGTGGCAATAATATAAGTAATTCCATTTCTCCTACCATTTCAGTCCCTTAGAAGCCTGGCTTGACCTAGCCGCTAATATCACGGATTTAGTCCGTAGGGAATATCATACCTATGTCAAGAATATTTACTGAATACCTACTGAACTTCGTCGGATATCAACAGCTATACAAAAAAGATAAACCTTTTATTTATGACATTGTTAGTAGTAAAAATACAATATTATGTTTTTAAAATGTGTTGCTAGATTATTGTTTTTACAGGTGGAGTGTGAAGTCCAATGTAATAAATAAACTAATAAGTTCTACGTCAAGATATACTTAAGGAGTTTCTCGGAATTTTGAGGTAAAACGCGCGTACATTCGAATACGTAGGTACATTGTGCATATTGTCCGCTAAGTTAATTAAATAAGAATGTTTGTAAAATACTTCATTCTCGCAGTAAACGATTAACATTTAATAAAGTTGTATTATTAATAAATATAATACACGTAGCTACGATTCATGTAAAGAAAAGACCTAATATAAATTTATGCATAGTTACGTGAAAATGTAAAAATGCCTATTCATTTCGAATCCACTTGTTTGAAGCTTCATGAAAAAACAAAACTGTTTTTACAAGTTTAGTACTGAAAATTCTTTGTTTCTTCTGTTTTAATGAGTTAGATGTAACCAACCGATCGAGTGGAATATTTTCAAGTTCGCCATTGAACTTTCGTTTTTTGTTATTCATTAAAATAAAACATAAACATAAATTGAATTCGATTTTAATTTCAATATTTGATTTATAATATAATATTTTCATCTCTGCATAAATAAATAGTTGTCAAGTTATCATTTTCCATTTAATTTCAGTTTCATTGTCTATTTTATTATGCTCTTAACTCCTATGTAACCCAAATCAAAATTGATGCAAAGTTACAGAGAGAAAAGTAAGGAAATGATGAAAAAAATTAATAAATAATGGAAAGATCTTAATAAATATCTTAATAAATACGATAATCTGTGTGTCTGTCTTGTCATAGTTATATAGATTTATAGAAATACGTAGTTACACATTCAACTGGCTAACAATAAAAGTATTCTGACGTCGAACTAAAATTGAAACTATCATGCCAGATTAATGATTCTTCTCACTACACATATATTTCCGTGTACACGTTATAACGATCTCTGAGCTTCGCGGAAACAGAACAAAACTCCCTTTTGGTCCTCACGTCGCTTTGTCAACAAATGTTGTTCATACAACGGTCGCAATTATTGTAAATAAAGGGGTTGGTCCGACAATGAACTGCGAGGCGACATCTCCGAAGTTTGCACAATGAGTATCGCGTCACCTTCGTAAAGCTCGCACACTGGTAGTTGCTAAGCGAGCGCTATAAGAACTTTAATGTGAACATTGAAATTATTCAAAGTAAATAATTTGGATATCGTAGCACTTCTAAGGTTGTAGAGAGATTAGAAAGCAATAGCTTATAGCGTGAATAAATATTTTGTGTAGTAATTCTAGAAATTCTTTTATGAGATATACTAAACGATACGAATACGAAAAAAAAAAATATTGACGTTCAAAAAGAATTCTGTAAAGAATCTACTTTGAATAAAATATTTTTGATTTTGATTTTGAAAAACACTTTGTTAAATGCTATGTTTATCGTTTCGTTAGTTAACATTGTCAACATTTATCAAAGCATAAATATTAAGACGATTTTAATTGATACTTTAAAAATATTGTTTACTTATTACTTATTCATCTAGATATTCCAGATATAAGGTACCTACATATTTTTTCATTTAAATAAATCAAATTTCTTCGTATTTTTAAATATCATTTAGTCTTTCAGTGTGACAACGCCTTAAGCACACTTATTAAAAATGCCATATTTCAAAGTTGCCAGCAAAGTATAAGAGCTGCAATATGCCGGAACCTAACAAATTGGGCGGTGACTGCAGTTTGCAGTGTGCACTCAAATATTAATTCTTTTCTTCATAATAACATGTTTCGGCCAGATATTAATGCAGGCGGCAGTACGGAAAACGAGGTCGTGCATGTATGCGACTTTAGTCTACTCATTTTATTTTGAACATGCGTAGACTATTATCGTTTTTTTAGAAAATATTCTGCATGAATACTAAACATAACTACATAAGTACTCATAGTTAAAAAATGAAGATTATCATTGCTTCTTTGACTATAGTCTTTTCTTACTTACAACGCAACACTGGCCGCTTATTACATCATATTTATTAATACCAAACTGATTTAGCTAACACATCTCAAACATCCTTATAATAGATATTATCATCGCAATCGAGATCATTATCCGAATCTTTAATAGCAAAATACATCGTGCAAACGGCATCAAGTTTTACATATAGATCCCTTCAACTCAAATTCAAATTCAATATTCGTATTTTATTGCTAGTACCAAGGTTACAGAAGTACCAGCGGTTTGGTCTTGAACTTGTAACGTACGCAATGCGCGTGCGGCGGAGGGTCATTGTCGAAATCTCAAGGCCGATGCCTATCAACCTCAGATGGCTTATTGAGGTAGTTACAGACTAGTGCGAGCTTAAAACACGAATCGTGCATATTTCTAAGACAATAAAATTAACGATAAACACATACTTATCCCAGGCGTTCCTCAGGGTTCCCAACTTAGTCCTCTTGAGTAGCAACATTTCTGCAGGCGACCTTAGGTATATTCTTACCTTATCTGGACTTCATCGCAGGTCAAAGGGAGGCAGTGGCCACTTACCATCAGGTGGACAGCATGCTCGTTTGCTACTTTAATTTGATTCAATTTTGACTTTAAAGTTCGAAATAAAGGTACCGACATATATTTAACACAAAACCGTTGAACATTGAAATATTATAAGTACCTCCTCTAATTATCTTTTGTTATAAACGTGTTTCATTTGGTATTCTATAACGGTACGACTATTTATTATTTTTCTTATAGGATTGCCTGCAAATACGAGGGGTTGGCATAAAGCGCAAAGAACTGACTAGTTTTTATTCTTCTAACGATCAAGCTATTGAGTATTTGGAGGTCAATGTCAAATTAAAAGGCTAGACGAAAGATCTTTGTGCGTCAGCTGGTGAATTAAAAATGGCTTATATATGGAGGGTAGACCGGAATTCTGTCTCCTTTTTTAACGTCTTCTTTAGTTATTATAAAAAAGGTAATATAACACTTTAGTTGCTATGGAGAACACGCTAAATGGTGCATAAATCGGGAAACCTTGACTAGTCAAGACAGTATGTATCGAAACCGCTTCACAACTTAAGTAAAATATTTTGCAATTATGTTATCTGTATTAGATTATCTACATGAGTAAATTTAATCTTTATGTTACATGTACATCGATTTTAATTTATTAATACACACATGTTCTCAGTTATTAAACCTTAGTTGCAATGGTTTGCTACAAGTCGACGAATGCCTTGTGCGTAGTCGGAATGTCGGTGCCTGAGTAAGGGCCCAGCAATTCACCAAAAAGAATAAACTTTTGAGATTCTTGCAAACGGAAATTAAATTGAATATTTTGTGGTACAATGAAATATTTTGTTTAAGAAAAAAAGCAGCGTTCTTTTTCTGTGAATGAATAATCATCTCATCTGACAATATAGTAAAAAGCGAGAGGTTAGGTGCTAATACTAAAGATTTCAGGATCCATTGGATCCCAGTTGTAGCTAACGTGGTGATAAACAAAGCAAATTACTCGTTACACTTAGATAACAATAATAACACTATTACTCTGAAATTGACATTATTTTGTAAAAATACCATGATGTTACAATGGGAAGAATTTTTTCTACATATACAAGTGCAATCAATATTTTGAACTAAAAACGTGGGATTCACTTTGGCTCATTATGAAATATTTTTCTAATCGAAACTGATCTTTAAAAAGGTTTACACCTACTAGGATACGAAATGTCAAGTATGTGTTCTTGAAAACTGAATGAAATTCATATTAAATGCAAGTATAACATTGATGATGATCAAACCATTTAATGTAAAAGGCGAATGATCGAAAAATGTTACTTATGGCAAAAATGCACGCAAAATGTATCTTTAAACTCATGCTCATATTAGTTTAGTGTTACGGGAGCCATCAAATGATCAAATGCATATAAATTACGTGCGTGTTTCATTTCATAAAGGCGCGTTACGTGATGGTTATTATTGAGTCGTTACGGTTGAAATTTGATTAAATTTCGAGACCTCCTGAGATGCGGCGGCCATAAAATCCGACCTGAGGCGTCAGACGTCAAAGTACTGGGTGCGGTGATCTCCAAAATAGAATCATTTTCGGTACGTTGACGTTACATTCGGTTTTTGATGCAACCCTGGTATGGGCGTCGAATTAATTTAAGCTACTTATTTTAACAAAATTTAGAATCCACATGAAGCTTGAAAAATTATAATCTTATATTCCATTGATCTTTTTTCTGTGAAAAATTATAAATTTATCTTGTTAACGAGTTTTAATTACATATGTTGTTACGTCTACAATATATTTGTGTATTCTAGCCCAAATTCCAACTCCACTTTCCCGTATAGTTCGACTGTTTATTTACCTAAATACAATAACTTCCAACGTCGTTCATTATCCATCTTCAAAAAAAGAAGGTTCTATATTGGCTGCATACGTTTTTATTGTTTGGAATTGCATTGGACTGCCATATGACAGTTCTATTTGAAATTCGTTATGGATGTTCACGACTTATTGCTAATTTATCAAGTACGCTCGCTTACCATTCCAATAATGTAAAAAATCCAATACATTAAGGCATTACGGCTGCGTGTGTCTGACTCATCAGCCTAGGACGCTTACCTTTGTAATAGGATTTATATAGTCGATTTATAGCGGACAAATAACAAGATAAAATGAAGCAGACTAGAAAAACCGAGGGCTGAGAGGCAAATGCACTCCAACTCGAATACCTTGGAGAAATGTTACGATAAAAAGTTCTGGTGAAATGACGTGTAAGTAAAGTACAAGAGTTCAAAACACTGATTCACGGGCAGACGATGTTTCTGTGAGCTTTTGGATAATTCTATCTTTTGTTCTAACATCTGGTCTAGTATAAAAACACGAATATAAGTTCTATTGTAACCACTCACCATCGAGTTAACGTATTATTAGGGGATGATAACCCTGTAGTTACAGCGACCAGTGTGATATATACATCAACTAAATGTGACCTACCCCACAGATATAATTTAAAAAAGAAGAGAGCCTCCTATTTTGAAGTCGGTTAAAAATAGTAGATAAAGGTAATTTTATTCATTACCAAACATAAGAAACCATTTAAACCTTTAAATGCCAGTATATCGCATTTCACTAACGCCGAAGATTTTCTAAGGATTATAGAAGTTTTACACGTGATATAAGTTTCTATGAACCCGGAAAGTTCATAAATGAAACCCTCCACGCAAGGAGCGAGGATAATAATATTTTTTGCTCGTAGTTAATCAAAAAAGAGATGTGGCGTTACAAGATTTCTTGGCAGTCATTAATATTACGAGCAATCTTTGAAGTGAGCTCGTTGACAAAGCAATGACCATTAGTCCGTCATTAAGTGTCCACTGTCCGCGAGGTGATTTGGTCTACTTACTTCGCACTCACTTCTCCATTCATGCAACTTTTTGTTTTGATATAGAATAACCTATAATATATTGGAATAGAATTTATGTAATAATTGTCGCAATACGCAATAATATAATGACGTTATAATATACTAGAGTCGTATCGTAGTTTTAGTATAAAAACGTCTTTTATATTAGTGATATAAAAGAATAGGTACAATTATAAATTTTATACAAATAATTATTTTACAGGGATCGTAATTATGTTAAATATACATAACTATTTGTATTCTGCGAAATTTTCTGTCTTAGGGTCCATATTTTGCTAAGTCTAATTACTTCACTAGTAATTGATTTAAATAAAATAATTTGAATGTCAACTAAATAGCGAAATATATAACCTTAGAGAAATTCCAATTTAGAATAAAATAGTTTAGCGATGTCATGATCATAGAAATTTTAAGTTGACTCTCATTGTTTTTTAAGTAATTTCGGGATTGTCTTCCATATGATTCTGTTATGTGATGTTCGTGCACGTTCGTGATTTTACATCATTGGTGATGATGACTTAATAGATGCATGTGATGCAGTATGTAAGAATGCTATTAAAATCCACTAATAACAGGCGAGTTCAGCCGGGAGTTCATCGAGCGAACCTTGTGACTCATAAATAGCCGCGTACCTGTAACTTGTTGAAGCTTTACGGAATGCGAAACATCCGTTCAAAGCTAGAAATATAAAGTACCTCGCCATTGTCATCAATTTCCTTTTGCAAATGTATGCAGTGAATCGCAAAAATACGATTACGCAACATCGTGACCTCACGTCGCGGCCGTCTAGGCGGAAACGTCAAATGTTCGGCAATGGGTTCGTAGACTGCTTTATCAACATCTTGACGTTCGTGGTGGCCTGGTACCCGCGCCCACTGTGCTTCGTCTTATCGACAACGCGTACGCCATTATAAACACTCTACTCCTCACATAAAAGACGATTGTGGCGTACGATTACGCTCGCTCGTGTGTCAACCGCGCCGCCGACCGTAAGCAATAACATTCCACCGTGCGTATACCTAAAACAACTTTGATATTTCGCCGGCGGTACAAAAATACGTAATCCCACCGTCTTTTTGTGAAATCGAATAGGGATGTAACTGTCTCGAGTACAAATTATCTGCCACGTTTACAACACCAACGAAATCTGGTAACGTTAAGTAAAAATGTCAAATAAGAGCACGTTCAAATGTAACTTAATTTTACTTTTTACATGTTGTGCATCCCTATCCGTATACGGAAGGTGAGGTGAGGTAACTAAGGTCTATGTCACTGCACCACGAGATAGCAGGGTTGATAACCGATAAGACGAATATTATCGCTCTAATGTAAATCTCGCTGGGTTACAAAAACTGACAAGTATTGCACAATCTAACGACTTTTGACTTCAAAGTTGAAGCTTGCGTGTTTGATGTTATATTTGTAAGGAAATACGTTTATCGATTATTTATCGATTGCATAACTGATAATGGACTGTTATTAAAAAAAAAATATTAACTTAAATATAAACATCGATAAATTTTATTTATTTGCATAAGTAGATACGTACTTTTTAGTAACACAGAATACTTCACCGATTTATAATTCACTGTTCAGTGTCTCATAAATTTTAAGGCTACGACGTCTTCCTGAATGAATCAATTCCATTCACAAAATTACCTAGTACAGAGGAGACCGAATACTCGCATCGAACACTAAGCAGAGATGCGATATTTATAAAACGACAACTGTTGTATTATTTATGAAATGTACGACCTCAATTTGTAGGAATCCAGTGCGTTAGACGCAACCGCGGATATCGTAGCTTCGATTGTTTAACGAGTACCAGGCGTTTATAAGCTATCAGGAGCATACTAACTGGCCGAGAGCTCGGTGATTAGGAGCGTTTACCGTGAGAGTTGGCGACGGGCCAAGCGGGCCACGCCGGTGCGTTCACCCACGGGCGCACACCTCGTAAAGATAATTAACAACGATTGTTTTTATAAGCCACGCGAGGCGATACTCGACGATATTTTGACTGGTATCCCCGCTTTATTCGAGTACGTGGCTTATCGCTCATTTCGTGTGAAATGTTCCGACGAAATTAGGTATCGGTCTCGACCCGCCTGCGCTTAACGTTTCGTCGACAGAAATGTTGCTCACTCACTGCTTCTCCTTGACCTTGAACTTTAAATACATCTGTGTTTATAAAAAAAAAACATTTCATTTTGTATGTCTGTTCATTGAATATCATTGCGCAAAATTATATGGCATAAGGATATAAAAAATTAAAACTAAGCGTTCTTGAATCTTGACTGTTGATCTGACAAATTTTGATGTAGGAAAACATTCATACTAAGCATGTTATCCGCCGTCTACTTACTCTGACGAAAAATGAATTAAGAATGTCTCAGTCGAAGTTTGGGCGGGAACACGGGCGAAAACTAGCAAGGTAATAAATCAGCAATGTGACTATGTATTTGATATCTGAAATATCTACAAGGTTGATTAATATTTAATGTACATAAAGAATGTTTAACTTCGGTCAATGTATCTAGTATTTTTTGTAACCTACCATTATGTTATGATCTTGATTAATTAGAAAACATACGAGTATGAACATAGCAACTCGTTCTATGGATTAAGTACCTACATGTCTTATACCCTGTACCTACATATTAAGTAGCTTGATGCGAGTTCGTAAATATCCGCTTGTCAACAGACAAGTTTTTAGGGTGTGATAGAGTAATATAGGTCAAGGGATATGACATCACAGGCCTATTTTTTCGGCAGCACCTACTGTTGTATTCGAATAAGAATTTAAAGGCATCTTCTAACGAATTTTTAGAATCTATATCTATTTTTCTATTCTCATACGAATGAATAGTCTACATTGTTTTATTTCTAACATATAAGCATTTTTTTGTTCCTCTATAGGTGTGATGTTCTTTTCAAAATTGGGTTGATTACAGTGTCGTAAGAACGAGTTATAATACGCTACTATGACTCGAATCTTTCCGAAGAATTTATGTAATTTGACTTGCTTTTCATATAACATAAGAGTAAAAGCAAATTTTTGCTCGATTCACTTGTGAACAACGAAGACAAGCCTGTGTAACGTCTCACATTTGTTAGCAGTGTAGTCTAGGCTCAGCTGTACCTCGTATGTAGGAACGTGCGTGAATTCACACCTGACAGTGTGACGGAGAGCGTTGAACTATTACGTTTGGCACAAATTATCGTTCAACGTTTTTAAATGTTATTTTTGTTCGGAAGACGTCTATACTTCCGAATGACAATACTCATGACGGCTTCCGTCTGAAAATTCTTATGAAAGAAAGAAGAGATGTTTCTAGTTATGGAATCCTGGTAGATACAATGGCGCGGAAAACTTATTTCTCGAGTTTTCCTTGTGACAACTACTAGGTAGGCTAACAAACCGAATCGCTTATAAAAGTAGGCATATGAAATATTTTATATTTTTAGATTTTTCTCGTTTCGTTTTATATTTTTAGATTAAATATTTTATAAGAAAATGCAATAGTAATGTGTAAATGTAAAAAAAACTGTATGTAAACCATTTTTACAGTAGATACTATTATGTAATTTTACTGCAGAGTTGTCGAAAAAGCTGACGCTTTTAAAATTTAGGATGAAAATTAAAATGAAACTAATGTTCAGAATAACCCATAAACGTTTGGTGGCAATATTTGGCCAAACGGCATACTCGTATTCAGGTAAACTAATTACGTATTTATTGAATGTATTTTCACTGAATGAAATGTTCATTATTGGTACATCACTATTGTTCGAAAACAATTAATTCGATATTTACGGAGCCATTTTGGCTTTTCGTGCAAACTGAGAATCAATCCAAATTAACACTCATCACAATAAATCAATAAAGGCTTTTCAGTTTTTTGTTTTCATATTTTTAATTGTTACATTGTAGTTAATTTGATGTTTGAAAGTGCAAATCGAAATATGTTTGTTAAAATGTGCGATAAAAGGAAAAAGGAATAGTGTAATAATTTTTGTAACGAAAACGGTTAAGCTGAC
>DWMA01000407.1:0-11431 GCA_018252035.1 Urbanus sp. 3 SS-2014
ATGTATGTGTGGTCGTTTGTAATTCGAAGGCTATACTCGTATTGACTTCGATAGACGAAATTTCAAAAGCAGACGTAGGTATTATATGAGTTGTTTTTCAAATGGAACAGAACATGTTACATAAGGATTAGTTTTATTGCTTATTTAGGTCTTTTAAATTTTAATGATCGGCTGCTAAATGTTTAATAGGTACTCTTAAGAATAGACCACCAAATATTACAAAGTAAAAGAAAAGTGGATTAAAATTATCCTATACCTACATTAAATAATTGAAATTTATGAGTACAACGTCTTTTATGAGGTTTCAGTCTCCGTAAAAAGTATTAGCTCTATTTATGGTTGGTATAAACAACGTAGCAGTATATTACGGTGTCCGAAAAATCGTAAATGTAACACGCAAGCCGGAACAAAGTGCGTATTAGACACAGGTCCTACAGATAGCGTGTTTCAGTAGCGCATTAAGAGATACAGTTACAGTGTCATTAATTAATGACCGAAATATTCGAAAATTAGCGTATAACACCTTAGATTATTTTTTATCCTAGATAGATTTATTATTTATTTTGCAAATTAGCTGTACAAAAGTTTATACTTTTAAAAATGTCACATAATATTTATCATCCATCTTAAATCATTGAATTAGGTAAATGATACACCTAATGAGCATAACAATTAAAAAGATGAGTTATGAAAATAACTGGCACATTCTTATGTTATATCTACGCGTGTTACAAAGCGCTGCAAAGTTTCCTAGTTGCAAACATTTAATCATTAAATTAAATTAAAATAATCTCATCGCTTATTCGTCCGCAATATGACAAAGGTTTTATCGCACACCGAACCTAGAAACGGAAATAATTATATCGGCGAGGCGTTACCCTAAACCCGAGGCGAGTTTCACTCGAATTAATCTTTCATAAGGCTTTATTTGACTTCACTTTTATTACACCTCGTTACGAAATATAAAAGTATGAATATTAATATGAAAACTTCATATTAAACGCGTATTTCGTTTCGGCGCCAGACGTCTTATCCGTTGACAAATCTACTTTTATTGTTTTTTTGTTCAACACAGTCTTGAAAATGTATAACATAATGTGTTTTTAAAATTACGATAAGTATAACAATGTTAGTATTTAGCATGGACATTTCTGAAATATTGAAACAATAGCTCCATTAAAATCCCGTAAATATTTTTATAATTTAATGTTAAGGGATTCGTAAATGTAATAATTAGAAATAGTTTGTATTGTAAATAGAAAGAGTAACATTTGTTCAGATTACTATATTATAGAAACATTAAGTTTCATATAAGAATTGTGAAACTGAGAAATGAACATTTCTAGAATTGTATTGTTAATCATCATTACAATTTTCCAATCTCTCCGTTACATCGAGATTTCTCTAATTACTCTTGAACCGCTCATTCCCACACTAAATTGATTCCATTGAATACCTGCAATGAGTTTTTAGGTTTCTCATCAGTCCATTGTAATGAGATTTATGTGTGAAACCGCTTCTACGGTCATGGGTGGAATAATTGCATAGCTGTATCGCACAATATGAATGAAGTATGTCATTTTTGCCACTACTTTGTATAGACACAATAATGCTTACTTACGAATTACGACATTACTTTATCAATGTTGGTTCTATATAGTTTAAAAGCATTCTTAAAAGTATATTATTGTACTGTATAGTATTTTATTTGTTGATATTACTTTTAATAATATTCAGCACTATATTTTGTGTCCGTAAAGTTTTGGAATTTTTAAATATGATAGACTAGCCCAAACTATAATGTTACTACGGTTGTAATGATTATGTTTTCATAGATAAAAATATGAAAATAGATAAGATTTCATAATTATAATCCGAAAAATAAATATACAACTGTTCTAAACGGATTACAAAGTAGGTTTGTTGACGCGCAATGTTATTGTTGTAGAATCCATTGTTTAACTATACATTTTTTATCATAAACCACTGCTGTTTTCTCAAAAATTTGCCACAGACTCAAACAGCATGTTCTACATTCATAAGAGGTATACATTTTGAGCGAAACTATTTTCTAATAATTTCACTATATCAGCTAGAATGTAGCACACTTCGTGGGTGCTTGGGAGTTGGAAGTTTTCATTTGATTTGGCATAAGCCACGTCAGCGTATCGGAAATGTAGATTTTCTACAGCCGTAGCATGAGTCGGCGTGTGTAGACGTATTTTAAATGCTTATCTCGTATTCTCAGCCTTTGGAAGATGCTTTGCGCTTTCCTTTAGCACCAAAGGATTTGTGTCATGTAGTCGGTCTATGTCGTTATAAATGAACTGTGTGTGTGTGTTTTAAAAATGCCGTATGTTATGAAGAAGCGTAGAGCCTCGCAGTTTGCAAAAAACCGAACCGTACGTAATCGTATCTTTATATAACAACCCACATTGAGGCAGTTTAATATTTCCAATATTACTTCTTCGTTGCGCTCTTGACAGAGCCGTCGAGGTCATCACTTTGCATGTCTCCTTCCTCTTTGAGCGGAAGATGTAATATGCCCCACGGGTTCGCGCCATTGCTCTCAATATAAGGTACTTATTTTTGTTTTATCCTATCTATATATAGGTACACTACATACGTCTGATTTAAATGCACATAATTTAATTAGGGATATCCGTTTGATCGGACTTGATGTTAAAAAATGAAAAAGTTCATTGGAAATTGACAAAAACATGTTATATTACTGACAAATTCCACGGCGGTAAATTACCGCAGATCTTTCGGCAACATTCGAAATTTCGTTGACGTATGTACCTACAAAGTAAACTACATAGCATAGACACTTGACACGTATGCTAAAACTTTAGATGATATTACTGACAAATTCCACGGCGGTAAATTACCGCAGATCTTTCGGCAGCATTCGAAATTTCGTTGACGTATGTACAAAGTAAACTACATAGCATAGATACTTGTCACGTATGCTAAAGCTTTAGATGATATTACTGACAAATTCCACGGCGGTAAATTATCGCAGATCTTTCGGATGAATCCGAAATTTCGTTGACGTATGTACAAAGTAAACTAGCATAGATACTTGTCACGTATGCTAAAACTTTTGATGCTTGCGTTTTCCTTCGCTGCACCAAGGATCAGTAATGTAGTGTATAATTTTGTCGCATCCAGATACATAATACACTATTCTTGCATTTATGTATTTACGAGCATAATGCCTGGTGGATAATAGTCAATCTCCTTATGGGTTGATTTTCAAAAACAGTAAAATACTTAAGTGATAATGTTTTTGACCAGAAAGCCAAATACTTATTTTCTTAGTGCTTGCTTCATAATTGGCTAATTTTCAAATAAGCTTTCATCCCTTATTTTACCCTCTTATTTTTGAAAACCAGTGAAATATCTTTTTTCATATTGTTTACTTTAAAATTAAAGTTTTATTTTAAGCGGAGTTTAATACTAACTTCAGAACGTAAAAATCAACAAATTTGTAAATAGGTAAATTTAAAAATCTAAATAGATCTAGATAGATTAAAATATAGATAGATAAATACATTTCTGTTTCTATTATCGTTGTAGTAGAGTTAATTGTTACAAGAAAACAATAGAAATCCCATCTTTTGTGCCTTCTGAGATAATTGTTTCTAAGGTAAGGGACATTAACCCTTAGGGGAAGGTAATGAGGGCCTTAATATTGCTAACTTTTATGTGCGGATCTACTTGTCAGGTAAGCTGCAGCATCATAATGTGATCAACACTGAAATGATAAAGTATTCTAATTACATATATGGAAAATAAAAATCTTGCTACAAATAAAAAATGAAAATTACCTATATAATTAAAGTAGACCTCTATCGGTATAACTAAACGTTTTCGCATAATTAAAAAAACGTAATTTAGATACTGGAATGATTATTTTTCGATGTATCTATTTTTAAACACTAACTAACACCACATACAAACCTAATATGTGGAGACGTTAAATTTAGTCACATTATGCAAGTTACAAAGTAAAATACTAGAATTGATGGATTTGAATGAGTCAGACCAAACAGAAGATACGTGAAATGACGAGGTCACTATTACGTGTCACCTCATGATTTCCGTTGTTATGTTATATTTTACAGTGATTTTACAGCGAAAGACGATATGTAAGTTGCGTTCACTCTGTTATTGCTCAACGTCTCTTCTATTTGTCCTGCACCTAAGGCCATCTTACACATCTTTATGTTGCTTTTTATTGTTGTCATTCCAAGTCAATAAACGATATCTATGCTTCGATTTACATGCTTCAATATCTTCCATACATCTGATACATTGATAATTGACAAACAGTGTTTGCAAAGACATTTAACTCGATAGACCGGATATGCAGAGAAAAGCTGTCATCTACGACTTACTACTCGTTAGTAATAAGTTGTTGTAAACTTGACAAAAGTTAAGTTAATGTTAATGTTAGTGTGAAGCGTTATGATTTTTTTGTATAAAAATCTTGACGATGACCGCTCTATGTATATAATCTCTGTGGTGTCTCGTCACCTCTAATCGTTCCCTAGCCTCGTCCGACGTCTCTTCCATTTGTTTTGCCTAAGGCCTCCTAACACACCTTTACTTTTCTATTGTAAATCGGAGCATATCGTTCAGTGTCAATGAACGAAAGACAGTACATTGGCAAGCAGTGTTCCGGAGTGGTTTTGTAATGGCCGCCTCGTAACCACTAATTATTTCGTACACTCCGTAATTACATACTGCGCTTGTTGAACTGATAACATTTTGAGTTATTTATACATTGTATTTTGCGGAAATAATGATTAGCACGCTATTTTATGTAGGTAAGTACCTATATAAAATTTATTTTATTGTTATAAATAATTCCATTCTAGACTTAACTGAATGCGAAGTAAATTCAAAATAGCAATATCGCTTTATATTTAATATCACCAATGAAATAAAATTAGCTATACTTAAGTAATTTAGCCTTTATTTTAATACTTTCTGCCTAAGTAATACCCTATAGTTACTTTACCTATGTTAATACGTAAAGACCGTACGTCTTAGATCTAAGATCAAGGCAGGTCTATAAGGAATACGCTTGCCAAATTTTGATGAAACGCAAACAGGACAAGCCGTGGGGCAATCCTGTGAATGCAGGATTGTTTCAACCAGTAGATACGTTCTTGAGCGTCTGGGGACGTCAAAGGACAAAGGATAGCTTGAGAATGTTCAAGTAGTAAGGCTTAGCTCTATCTTTGTATGCAGGTATGCAAGTAAGCACCCCTTTTCTAATATTTGAAAACGAAAGGAGCGGATTTGTTTGTGTTGTGCACTGCGACGTCGCGACGCAGTTTAACTTAATCTCTATTTGTTCTAACTTAATGTTCTCTTGCAGACAGATCTCCTATATATAAATAGAATATAACATATATGTCTCACTCACTTTTATTATATCGGTCAAACATTGAATGCAATTATACGATAATTTATGTTATGAAAGGACAATTAACAATTGATAAAACCATCATTTTGTTAAAGTATTATATTTCATTATTTACTTTTAGAATAAACGTTTCTGTGTGAAACAAAGCACAATCTCAAACCATATTAATAGAAAGTAATATCGTACTTAGCCTATCATTTAAGCATGGAGCCGATCTAAGATATTCAGTAGACGATATATTTCAGATAATATCGCATATTGGTTATAGTCTTATCTTGTCTTGAACATTTATTGATCACTTTGTTGGTAAATTGAGCGATTATGAGTCAATATGACTCACGGGGGTCTCCTCGATTGAGCCATTTTCCAGTTTAGCTTTACGTTTTTGGCTTTTTGTTTTATATTTTAACTTTACTCAACTGGGAAAGAAAGTCGTTTTCGAGTATATGTATGTATTTACATATTTATATTTACGGATACTATATTTTCATTATTATTGGATAGGGCCTAAACTGTTTGATAGATTTAGAAACATAGATGTATAAGGTATTGTCACAGATGTCGTTAAGCTCATCGTAGTAGAGCGAAAAGCATAGGCTTCATTAAAATTAAAAAAAAAAAAAAAAGTTTGTCTCTGATTTATTTCTGGCGAATGTGCGACTTATTCTTATAGTTCTAGAGAAAAAGAACGCTACATACATATGTTACGGACTCTTAGGTACCGGAGGGGAGATTTTTTTCCTTTTTACGTCTCGTGTGTTTAACGTAGCCTAGGCTTTCTTATACGTGGAGCATCCCTTGTTTTAATTCTTAAAGTGTGTAGACTAAACGTAAACATAAAACAGTATAATATTATGTAGTTACTAGTTATGCAAGATGCATTATGTACCTAATTAAAATCCCTTTTTTTTCATCATAGTGTGTTATTTTATATTCATATGTACAGATATTTTATATGTTACTATTATGTTAGTAAAAAAGTTAATTGAAAATTCTTGTCATTGAAAAAAGAATTTAAAATGGCATAAGAATATTTGCTTATCATAACTTAAATAAGCTTAGTATAGCTTTAACTTAACTGTATTAACAATAGACATCTAAATCAGTAGACAAGACTTCCATGACAATAAATTCTAAAATAAACAAACAAATTAATATAAGCACTAGGTAGTCACTTATTACTGTTTAAAATTCTACCAAGTGGCTAACTAACGGGCCAGTGAGAAATAGAAAACGCGGTATACCTAACTCAGTGAGTCACTCTTTGCATCAATGCCAACAAACATTCGATCCTCTCGATCCATAGTAGCAGATAGCCTTATCACGTCATCATAAGAACCGGTTTGGAGTAACAAAGCGTGACTTGACATGAAATCATAATTCGGTCTCGACGTAATCGTCTTGCTGTTTGAATAAATCAGGTATGTCGCAATCAGAGAGTATTATATCTATAGAGATGTCATCATTAATTCGTGAATCGTTAAGTATTAAGTATTATTGACCTTTTTAGAGATTCATATGTAAATTTGTCATTGATAACTAATGACAAAGTCATCATGATTCTTGATTCGTGGTTTAAATTTATGGAATTAGATTATACTAAAACCAATTGTAATTTTCTTCATAAAGTCCTATTTCACATGAATTATGTGTGATAGTGAACTTGTCTATAAGTTAGTTGTTATGTAACATATTACAAGTCATAAGTGAATTTGGCAGTAATTTATAGAAAAGATCCTAGTAGAACATTGTAATTTTTGACGATACAGTCCGATTGTGAGCGAATTGCAGTGCGAGGTGTGTTCTCCCTGGTACTGTTACGATTCAATGGGATAATGGATTTTCTATAGATGTGTAACTCTACGTTGGATGTACAGTCAGGCGCGGACGCTTGCAAATGGAATATGCAATGATAGGCGCAACAAGCGTTTTTCCATTGTTTTTGCATTGTATGCAATTTTACGAGGATCCTGGCACTTAGTTGGCTATGCACGATTTGTTTTTTTGTCGTACAAAATGGACGACAAAGGAAAAATTCCTTGCTTACGACAAAAGACTGTAATATAAGGGTTTAAAGCAGACAATGTATGGTGGTTTTGTCTTCGATTGTCGAGGCGTGGTTGGAACCTTGAAAAAGTCTATGTCCAAGAACTGATATTTTACCTTGTAAGATACAGTGACCGTTAATCAAATGACTGCAAGTAACCGAATATTTCAAATATTTGCACATGTGTAGTCGCACATTTGACCTTCATTTAAGTTTTTACCTAATGCGATTTAATGTAATATTTTTTTTACAGTAATTAATAAACGAGTATAATTTGTCAGCAAGTTTTTGCTGCTACTCATATTTCAGTCTAACCTAATGTGTCCATAAGTAACATTATAAATTGTATAATCTGTTGATCAGTGTTGTAATCATGTGAAACTTCAGTATGCGTTCCAAAATTTAATTTTTGCTCTTTAATTTTTTTAAGAAGAAACTTAGCTTGATTTATTTAAAGGTATTTTAGTTAAATACCAAACGGTAAAAACAATTCCCAGTTTGAAATTACTGAGTATAAATTAGTATTTACCACACACGGCGAATTTCTCACTTCCGCTTAATGTGGCACTTTCGAGCGCTCTAACTTTGGGAAATTTTGCTAAAATATGGAGCTTACACTGCAACTTTTCATAGCGAAGTTATGTGCAGAGTTCATAGTTCGCAATATTTAGTAATTTACGATCGCAATCGCTACGTTAGGGCGTGCAGTAGATTGTTGATACTAGTTAACTTACAACTCAAGGCTGGGAATTATTCGTTCGTACATGGATTTAAAATTGTTAGTATGCGCACGAAAAATGCGGTATTATTTCTCAATTTATATACCTAGACAAGATAGTAGATTCACTGTTCACCGAGTTATGATCTCAGGAATGCTGGGATATTGACATTTCACCATTTATAATGATTTTAATGAGGTCGAAGTTACGGAATAAATGCGTCTCTAAATAATCTAGCTATTTAAAAAGTAACGTAAACTCTTAATAGTATGATTATTATATTGTTCTTTTTAGCAAACAGTAAAGTGTTGTCTTTTATTATTCATGTACATATTATTATCCTTAAAATTCTTTTCCTCATAAATTCCTCTTATTATCGTACACCATTTCAATAAAAAAGGCATCTAAAAAACCCAGCAGACATTGAAAGCGCTAATTACGTTTCACGTCTGCGTTTGTCATTTACGGCAATTGATTTTAAATGAGTCAGCTCAGAAATACCGTTGTGACTTTTTGTTGCTATTGTAGATACTACTGTCGCCGCAACTTAATGTTTGTCTGTCTCACTGCTGGGCACGGGTCCTACAATTGGGGGAGGCTTGCCGCGTATTATACCACGCTGCTCCAATGCGTGTTGACGGAGGGGGTAGGTAGGTATGTGTTAGTGGTCGTCCTGTATCGAATGTTGTAAGACCTCCCATAAGGCCTCCATGTGCTTTAACGACTGCTATGCAATGATAACCGGGACCAACAGTTAAACGTGCCCTTCGAAGCATGTAAGTGTCCATGAAATTTTAGCCACTATTGCTCACCCATCCATTTACCAACCACGCCCGGCGTGGCTTAACTTTGGTAGAGATCTACGAAGCCGTGGGCTATGCTAATGTTCTACAGTATGGCGCATCTATCGATTTATATCTGTGGTTCCGCGTCCATAACTCAACGTACCGAGTGGTCAGTTGCGTTTCGTAACAGATTTCGTAGCACAAAACTTTGATTCATGTTTCGTGAACAGACCGACTGTAAAGTAACCTTTTTGTTTAAACTTGTTTTTGTTTTTACTTTATTTATTTAACATTTTACCGTAGAAATTAGTTTTAAGTACGCTTAGAGTTGCACCTATTTGTAATTCTATTTTGATTTTAATCTTTCAAATTAGGACGGATGGAGAAATAAAATTAGCTTTTTATTTTTGTAAACTATTGTATCTACCAAATTTTATAATTAAATAGTACCTATGAAGATCTATGCGAATTGTCATATGCATATGTATGCATATATTACTGCTGGATCGCTCCTGGATATTTACGAGCCTGAAAAATTCTTCATAACCTAATGTCTACCAAGTCAACATGGTTTTTATTTGAAGGTCCCCCTTCTTACGTCACCAAAAAAAAAGGTTAAGTTCACGAAAGACGTGTTAAAATCTCGTCAATCTTCAAACTTAAGTATCGGCGGTGCGAAAAGGATTTTATAAGTCACTAAAAATAGTCTTAATTGAACGCAATTAGACATAGTTTTAATTGAACCATATTGTGTTTTTTGGTGTTATGTACAACGCATATATTAAAACAAAACCCCTCGCATAATAGCAGTACGCAATACCAATACATTATATAAACATGAGCTATCGCAAAGTAACAGCTTCGCGTAATTCAGTGTGAAATATCATGCACCGTTTTAGTCGATAGTTGGAACCGCTGGTTATATGTAGTGTTAAAAATACATTAGGCTTGTAACACGCCTTAAACACTTCCTTATATCGACAGTTTGAACGTGTGCTATTACCCTAAATATCCGTTAATGGGTAACCGGGGTTTACTCGTTTTACGCGCGTAAAAATGTTAGTACAATTTCCTGGTGTTCATAAAAATATCAGATTTGCGTTCTTGATATTCGAAGTTGCTAAGGAACATGCTTTACATCTGATGGTGAGTAATATTATAGTAATGAAATTCAAAAGGTTAGATGTTTTTATTATTATAACCGTAAAAATAAACGTAACCGCAACTACATCCATTGTAATAAAAATTAATGATGTTGTTTGTGGATAGAAATAAAATTGAATCATTATGTGTGTTTAAATTTTATAAGAAACTAAAAAAATATTGACTATAAAAGCATGACTATGAATACTGAAAAATTCGAAATAATTCAAATCATGTATGTAAAGCAACCAGGTAAAACAAAGATAATTATATTATACGAAATGAGTGTTGCATGTTATGGACTTTCTTTGCCGTTTCTTCTCCAATGCAAAAACACCTTACGAGATGGTGGTAGTGATAAGAAGTAACTCATTAATCGTGAATGTGCTATTATTAACTATTGCTATATCGACAAGATAATTGTAACTAACATAGTTAATTAATTTTCTTTTAATTTCGCTTTCATTGAAACTTGGAAAAGAAAAGGATATATTTAACGTTTCTAATTAAGACTCTTATATGTTTTGCTAACTACCAAATCCAAGCTAATACCGGATTATGGCTGCCAAAAAGAAATGTGTACTAAAAAGGCAAAACGAACTGTTTATTATTTTATTGTGACCCGTTTAACCCAGTGATTGCCATGTCGGTCGGACGGGCCTAGAATTCCGGATTACTGCTTACTTACTTGACATTTTCTATTATACTGATGATGAATTGGTTTTAAATCTGGGTCTGGGTATTACCTACGTACTCTTAACTCTCACCCAGTATGAACACACTCAACTCGCATATATGAAATCCTAATTATTTATTTTTCAAACCTTACATTGTATTAATACAGTGTAGTAAAGAGTAGGTATGCCGTACCTAATCTATAGGTACCCTAATGAGGTCTGAACTTTAGTTTTTCGTTTCAAATTTCTGAAAAATGTATGCATATTGTAAACTATGCATTACTATTGTAAGCTATTGTAAACTATTACTTAAACTATAACAAAAATGACGTTACGAAACCCACATTCTTTAAAGTTCCCCATAATATTCCTAATTCAGTTCAGAAATAGGTTGAGTGTAATAACGAGCTATCCCAGAATTTAAACATTTTGGAGCTGCATCTTACGAGATATATCCGATCGATAGAACGCGACTGTACTATAAATACATCAGAGACGATGCGACCCACTAAGAAAGTCCGAGTTTCTCTCGAGTTTGAAGAAAAATGTTCGGGAACAAACTGTTTTTTTTGGTTACGAAGGGGAAACCTTCAAAAGGTACCCGGCGTCTTGGGAGCGAC